>VDFB02062579.1:0-18669 GCA_007258455.2 Sequoia sempervirens
TGTCCACTTATGTAAATACAGTCATGTGATGATCTTAAGTTTGGTTTTTGGTGTGATTGGAGTCTTTTGTCATGAAATAAGGTCAAAATAGACCATTTCCTAATATTTGGAGTCTTTTGGGTCAGTTTGTGTACAAGTTGTCAAGTTTGTGTCAATTATGCAAATGTTGTCATTGCAAAAGTGCAAAAGTGAAAAACATGGAAGTTGAAGGGTCAATTAGCTTAAGAGTAGGTTTTATCCATTGATTCAAGGTATTTTATGTTTAAAAAGTCTTGTAAATCATCAAGGAAAGTTTGGAAGATTTGTATTGAAGTCTAAACAATAGAAATATTGTTTTCTCTGCAATTTTTTGGTAATCTGCTACTACAGACCTCTGTACAGTTTTGTACTAAGGATTTTTGATCAAAAGTACATTGAAATTGGTAGAACTATGTTTTAACTACATTTTAGTTTTAATTTGGTTGGTTTTTATCGATTTTGAAGGATTTGGTGAGCAATCGACTGAGAACGGTCTAAAAGCTTGAACTTGAGGGCTTGAAGTGGTAAAATGGAAAACTAGGCCATTCCAGCCAGTGAAATTTGCAATAAATTGGTGGAGTGGCATGATTAGGGGTAGGATGTTTCTTTATGAGTTTTTCAGGGGTGGGTAAGGTCATCTTTTGAGTTTCAAAAGAAGCTCTAGGTGTTTTCAGCAGTGTTTTGAGCCAAAAATGGTGCCTAGGAATTGTAGTTTGATGAAATAACAATGGTGAAGTGTGGGAGATAGTTTGTAAAGCATGTGTAGACATATTGTGATGTGTTTGAGTAATTTGTAAGGTGGAATAAGGCATGGAATTTGAAGTTTCAATAAACCTCCTTGTAGACTAGTCCAAATAAGCCTAGAACAAGGGTTTTGCATTTTGGTGAGTTTGTAAGAATTCCTTTTGTTAAAATTTTTTGAATAAGTCTATTTGAGACCTATGAAGAACCTTGCAATAGGAATTTGGGGTTGAGAGAGTGATTGGTTTGGTGCTACTTTGTAAAAGAGGCCTATTTGAGCCTAACTCCAGCATAACAATCAATTTTAAGTGATGATGGTCTAAAACAAGTATATGTATAATTTGGATATGTTAAAATAGAGGATAAAGCATATTTAGAAAGGTGAAGTGTTTCTCATTTTGTGGCATTCTCTAAAATATATGGCCAATTTGTACTAATTGGAATACTACAAAGGAATAGGAGTGGATTGGTGAGTTCAATTCCAAATTGAAGTTTTTTTTAATGAAAGATTGTTTGAAACAAATTTAATTGTGATTATTGAAGGTTTTCCTCCTTGCTCTGTATCAAGTGGTATTAGAGCCAAGTTCTAATTGGGAAGAAGAAAAGAGATTGAAAGTTGAGTAAGAAAAATGCCTCCAAAGAGCAGTCATATAGCCAGAGAAGTTAGAGAGTTGAAGGAGTAGCATGCTAAGGAGTTGAGACAAGACAAGGAGTCTCATGAAGCTACCCTTGCCAGAATTGCATCCCTGGAGAAGAATCAAAGAAGAGATATGGTTAGTGGTGACCAAAGTGACCAAGAGGAAGAATAAATCGACCTTGAAGAAGAAAGAATGGTCAAGATGCTAAAGGATATCAAGGGGGATAGTACTCCTAGTCTAAAATTGGAAGTTCCCATGTATGGTGGGAAGATGGATAGCGAAGAAGTGTTGGGTTGGATAGATGCTCTTGATAATTCTTTGAATTTGAGGAGGTAGAAGATGATAAGAAGGTGAAGTATGCAAAAACCAAGTTGAAGGGCCCTACCCTAATATGGTGGAACTATGTTCAAGAGGAAAGAGAAAAGAAGGGAAAAGCAAAGATAAATTCATGGGATAGAATGGTAGCTCGAGTGAAAGGAAAATTTCTACCAATAGATTATGAAATTTAGACCTTTAGGAAGTTGCAAATTTTAAAGAAAAAGGAGTTAGATGTTATGGCATACACTGAAGAGTTCCACAAATTAATTATTAGAGTAGGACATACTGAAGATGAAAGGGAAAAGGTGGCAAGGTACCTAAATGAACTAACATACAACATTCTAGATGAAATCAACCTCACTACACATAGGAGAGTTGAAGAGTGTTTTAAATTGGTAGTTAAGGTAGAGGAAAGGATAAAAAGGAGGAAAGAGAGACAAGGAAGAGGCAAAGGTAGCACCAATAGAGGAAGAGGATCAAGATAGTCCTATGAAGATCAAGAAGATGCAAGCAAAAGTAAAGACCAAGTTGTTGATCAAAGTGGTGGATCTAGAGGCTTTTGAGGAAGATTTTATGGAGGTAGAGGTTCAAGCTCATTTTCAGGAAGGTGTTACAATTTCAACCAATTTGGTCATCCAGCATGGAAGTGTCTAGATAAACAAGCTTCTACTTCAAATGGTGGTGATAAAAGAGTTCAATTGGTGCAAGAGGAAGATTGTGAGAAGTTGGGGAATCCTTGATGGTGAGAACACCCCTAAAAGCATCTAAAGAGAAAGAATCAACACAAAGGAGAATACTATTCAAGACCACCTGCAAGTGCAATGGAAAGGTATGCAAAGTAGTAATAGATTCAAGGAGTACTGATAAAATGGTGTCAATAGAAATGTTTGATAAATTGAAATTAGTAAAGATACCTCATGAAACACCATAAAAAGTGTCTTGGTTGAATGATGATCAATCTATTTTGGTGAATGAACAATCTTTAGTTGAGTTTAACATTGGTGGATATAAGGACAAGATTCTTTGTGATATATTTCCTATGGATTGTTGTCATTTGTTGCTTGGAAGACCATGGCAGCTTGATAGGCATGCCATATATGATGGTAGGAAAAATACTTATACTATTGAAAAGGATGGAAACACCTTCACATTAACTGCATTGGTAGAGGATGATAAAGGACAAAGTAAAGAAGCAAAGGTTATAATGCTCGATAAGAAGGAGATTATAAAGATAGAGGAAGCTTAGAATAGGGAGTTTGCAGCCACTTCAATGCTTGAAGATGCTAGGATAGTAAGTTTAAAGGATGATTCAATGTTAGGAAGAAAATATAATGAAATGGTGACAAAACCTGATGAAGAGAAGGTCAACAATGAATTGCAAAATTGTGTAGAAAGGCATGATGGGATCCATGATTGGAACATTTTTTTGTTCTTTGGTTTCAAAAGAGGTTAGTGGGTAGTCATATTCTATCAATACAGAGGGTTGTAAATCTAATGGAACAAAGGTCCTAGAGGACAATATTCATTCAAGATTTGATCAATAGATGGAAGAGATGCTAGTGGTGAAAAATAGTGATGAAGAAAATAAAGACAAACTCAAAGGAAAAAGGAGAAAACTTGAACAGATACAAGGGGTGGAAATGAAGGTAATTCAAGTCAGGAGTGAAAGAATTTTCATAGTAGGTGTAGGGACAATTATGACAACATTTTCTGATGAAAAGGAAATCAAGGAACATTCATCAAGTGCAGGACAACAATTTCAAATAAAGATCAGGTCAAAGGTAAAATCCAATGCATGCTTTCAATACCTAACACATTGGAAAGGAGTACCAAATAAAGATGTAGCTTGGAGAGAATTGAATGATAAGATGCAACAGGGTTTTGATTTAATACAGTCCATAATGGACTTGAGTTCTTTTGAGTTTGGGTGTATGGTGCAAGGGAACCATGTCCACTTATGTAAACAAGGTCATGTGATGGTCTTAAGTTTCATTTTTGGTGTGTTTAGAGTCTTTTGTCATGCAATAAGGTCATAATAGACTATTTTCTAATGTTTGGTGTCTTTTGGGTCAGTTTGTGTACAAGTTATTAAGTTGGTGTCAATTATGCAAATGTTGTCATTGCAAAAGTGCAAAAATACAAAACATGGAAATTGAAGGGTCAAGCAGTTTAAAATTTGGTTGTATCCATTGATTCAAGTTAGTTGATGTTTAAAAATGCTTGGAAATAATTGAGGCAAGTTTGGAAGCTTTGTATTGAAGTTGAAACAACAATAGAAACATTGTTTTCTTTGCAATTTTCTAGTAATCTGCTACTCCAGACCTCTATACAGTTTTATACTAAGGAGTTTTGATCAAAAGTGCATTTAAATTGGTATAACTATGTGTTAAATACATTATAGTTTTTATTTGGTTGGTTTTTATCAATTTGGAAGGATTTGGTGAGCAATCTACTTAGAACAGTCTGAAACATTGAACTTGAGGGTTTGAAGTGGTAAAATGGAAACCTAGGCCATTCCACCTAGTGAAATTTGATATAACTTGGTGGAATGGAATGATTAAGGGTAAGATGTTGTTTTATGAGGTTTTTAAGGGAAGGTAAGGCTATTTGTTGAGTTTGGAATGAAGCCCTAAGTGTTTTTAGTAGTGTTTTAAGCCAAAAATGGTGGCTAGGAATGGTAGTTTGATGAAATAGCAATGGTGAAGTGTGGGAGATAGTTTGTAAAGCATGTACAAACATATTGTGATGTTTTTGAGAAATTGGTAAGCTAGAATAAGGCCTAGAAGTTGAAGTTTCAATAAACCTCCTTATAGACTAGTCCAAATAAGCCTAGAATAAGGGTTTTGTGTTTTGGTGAGTTTGTAAGCATTTCTTTGGTTTAAAGTTATTGAATCAGTCTATTTGAGACCTATGAAGAACCTTTCAATAGGAATTTTGGGTTGAGAGAGTGATTGGGTTGGTGTTTCTTTGTAAAAGAGGCATATTTGAGCCTAACTCCAGTGTAACAACCAATTTTAAGTGATGATGGTCTGAAACAAGTATATGTATAATTTGGATATGTTAAAATAGAGGATAAAAGGTATTTAGAAAGGTGAATGGTTTCTGGGTTTTTGGCCTTCTCTAAAAGATATGGCCAATTTGTACTAATTGGAATGCTACAAAGGAATAGCAGTGGATTGGTGAGTTGAATACCAAATTGAAGTTTTTGTGAATGAAAGATTATTTGAATTAGCTTTAATTGTGATTATTGAAGGTTTTCTTCCCTACTCTGCATCAATAGGGGATCCAATAAAACACATTCGAGAATTTAACATATAATGTATGGAAGTCTCATATGATCCTACCTATTTGATGAGACTATTCCTATGAAGCCTCATAGGGCCAACTCTAGATTGGTCTGCACATCTCCCTCTCGGAATCAGAACATGGGGTGAACTAGCTAAAAAATTCATTAATAAATTTTTCTTTAACATTAAAAATGATGCCACCCTTGCAACATTAAGCACAAACAAACAAGAAGAAGGGGAATCACTTACCTCGTTATACCAGAGATGGCAAGGATTGGTTAGCAAGTTCCCCTATCACATTCCTGAGAAACAATTTGTCACCATGTTTGTTGAGAACCTTGACAAAGAAATGATGAGTAGCCTCCAAATTCAATGTTGTACAACTTTTGATAAGATCCGTGAGAAAGGTGTCCTTATTGAAAAGGGTCTTGTTGCAAAGGGACTAATCAAAGTGCAGAAAGAGACTCCAAAAGCCACTAATGACAAAAGAAAATATTGCTCCTAAAACAAGAATGTCACAAATGATGGATTGTTTGATGTCAAAGTAATAACTAAAGGTCCAACCATTCATCTTAAATGTCCATCCTCATCAAATACACCAAAGACCCAAACACAAGGCCAAAACCAAACACTAAATGTCATCCAAAACAATCAACAATGCAAAGGTCCTCCCCATGCCAAGAGAACATACACCCCATTGGGTGAACCTATTAAATCATTCCTAAAATAGAATTTGCAATCTAATGTCATCACACTACCAAACATCAAAAATTATGAACCATCATTAATCAAACCCGATTGGTGGAAAGAGGATGAATACTATGAATATCACCATAGAAAAGAACACAAAATATCTAGATGTTGGACACTCAAAATATCATTCAAGACCTTGTTGAAAATGGAAATATTTCAATAGGAGACTCATAAGGAAAAACCAATGCTAATCATACCATATTTAAAACTCCCTTGTAAGACCATGATAAAGGAAAAGCCTCCAGTACAGGGAATGATAACAATGCCAATTATGCCACTGTTAAACATGATTAAAGCACTATTATCCTTAATGTTAGAGCCTTTGATGATTAAACTTACATCATTACCAAAAATAAACCAATTTTAGAATGTGTGGTCACCACTCACCAAGCCAAGATAACTCTTCCAAGACCTCCTTCTAAACCACCACCAAAAATTTAGTACAATTTCCTAGACCAACTAGGAAAGACACCCACACAAATTTCTATCTTGGAACTCCTTTGCCTATCACCACAACACAAAGTTATCATTGATAAAGCATTGCAAGAAGCATCTATACATGCTAATCTAGATTTCAATGAATTTTAGGCCATGGTTGGATTCCTAGCTATGCCACACCATGTCACCTTCTCCAAACAAGACTTTTCAACCCAAAAGTATAATCATAATGATGCCCTACACCTTGAAGTATATGTTAATAAACATAAGATCAAATGATTCCTTGTAGATGGTGGAGTAGGTCTGAACATTTTCTTACTAAAATTGGTGAAAGAATTGGGATACTCTGAGAATTGAATAGAAAAAACCAAGAAAATTATGATCAAAGATTATGATGATGCTGAGTGTTCATCCAAAGGCTTAATTTCACTTCCTATAAGAGTTCGTTCAGCAATACAAAACATAGTGTTTCATGTCTTGGATTTGGATTTGCACTACAATCTTATCCTTGGCCACCCTTGGTGGATTCATGCCATGAAGACTATCCCATCCACCTACCACCAATGCCTCAAGTTCCCATATAATTTCACTAAAATTACTATTCCTAGTTACCCTAATCCTTTTCAATATTGCACAAACCTAAAAGGAATTGTTGAACGTCAAGTGCCCATCAATCGGGAGGCCCCGTCTTTCACTTCATCTACCACTCCATCTAACTACATTGATCCATCCACCCTTGACAAATAATCCACTCCATTCACCACACATTCCACACCCAAAATCCAAATTCAAGACAAAGGATGCAGAGAATAAAAATTTCATGAAGAGTCTCTTTTTCATTGGAAAGCTACGTAAATCACCAAAGTGTTATGGAAAATTGTATCTTTGGAAGCCCAATTTTATCATCCA
The DNA here is from genome assembly GCA_007258455.2 of Sequoia sempervirens. NCBI lineage: Eukaryota > Viridiplantae > Streptophyta > Pinopsida > Cupressales > Cupressaceae > Sequoia > Sequoia sempervirens. The sequence goes on from VDFB02062579.1 coordinate 7,103, forward strand.
TAATCCCCCTACCACCTTCACTAAATTTTGGGAGCTATACAAAGAGTCTTTGGATGACCACGTTCTCACATGGTTGTACAAAGAAGAGGAGAATATTGAATCTAAGAAATTTCCAGTTGAAAAAAATCCAAAAGGGTTCCAAATAATGAAATGACAAGGATATGATTGAAATAGCATCCTTGACCTAAGAAAAAAAAGGAATGTTGGAACCCTTACAACCTCCTAAACTGCTAAAGCACCAAGGGTTTGGGTTCATACCAATAAAAGTGACTATCCAGGTGTGTGCAGCATGATTTCCTACCCTAAAAGGTGCAAAACAACAAAGATGCAAAATGGGAAAAACACACAACACTTTGAGATTAGCCTAAGTTGACTTGAACAAAATAAAAGATAAAAGCAAGAGATATACCTTGTCCAAATGATCCTTTTGGTTGTCCCTTTGATTGTTTATGAGTTGTGTGCTCCTTGATTGAAAATCGCCTAAAAATGGATACAAAATGATGAGGATGCAATGAGGATTCAAATTATTCAAATGGGTATGTGAGTAGATGAGCAAAATGGATGCAAATGAGCTTGAAGATTCAACAATTGAGGTGTGAGAGCTTGAATTCAAGTGCTTGAAAGTTTTTTAAGTTGGATAGCTTGAATTGTGAATGCATGTTATAAATGAAAATGAGACATAATCTTCCATTTTAAGGAAAGAGTCTCTAGAGGATTCAATGGCTAGGATTCAGCCAACATGGACAAGATGGAGAGTTGTGGTGAGTTGAGGACTAACAAGCCCTCACATCTTGCCATGTGGAAGTGGAGGTGTCACAAGGATAGGTGATGTGGAAAGAGTACATGTGAGGTGGAGGTACTTGCAAGTACCTTGGTATTAGGGGAGAATCTCCTTAAAAGGGAAGTTTTTGTCCCCATATGAGAGTGATGGTGACAAGTGAGGAATTTTAGAAAGTCCTCTCTTATCATCATGGGGATGAGATAATTTGTTGGGGGACTAAATGTGAATTTAAAATTCACGCGATTAGGGAGTACCTTGGGGATAAGACAAGGTCCTCATAAAGGAGGTCCTTCTCCCATGTGACTGATGTGACAAGTGAGAGAATTTAGAATTTCCCAACAACTTGCATGGGGAAGAGAAATGTATTGAATGAATAAATGTGAATTTTTAATTCACATGGGAAGAGTTCAATCCTTTAAAAGAAATCACTTATGAAAGGTGGACTTGGGGGACATACAAAAGATGGCATGTGATTAGATTAAGGTTGTGCAAATAGGTGATTAAGAAATTTAATGAAGGATTAGAGACAAGTGGCCAAATATGGATGATGTGGCATTAATCTTGGTTAAAGGTGTGCACATCCTAATCATGGATTAATTAAACTAATCTAGATTAGGAGAATATTATGGAGGATGTGACATGGAGAGAGAAAAGAGGGAATTTAAAATTGATTTAAAATTCAAAAGGCTAAATGACTAAATTAAACAAATTGATGTATTTATTTAATTTAGAGAGGAAAGGATTGAAAGGTAAAGTATTTAAATATTAAATTAAATACTTTAGGAACCTTAGGAAAAGGAGAAATATTAATTAAAAAAATTATCTAATTAATATTGATGAAATAGACGAATAAAGGAGACAAATTTAACCATATGGGAGTGGTCAAATGGGTGAAGCCACAATAGTGGTTCTGATGATTGAAGTGAGGAAGAGAGAAAACTCACAAAAATAGATGCATGGAAAAAAACTTGATTTTAGGGGTTAAATGCGAACCTATTGGTTCGACCGAACCCATTAGGGGTTCGCTAGAACCTAGGTTCGGGCGAACCTGGGTTCAGGCGAACCCTTTTAATGCTTTCCCACCGAAAAATCCAACAAAACCCCTTATAAAAGGGGGTTCGAATGAACCCTGGTTCGAGCGAACCCCTAGAGGTTCGCTCGAACCCCCCATATTCCTCATCCCCCCTGAGACACAAAAAAACCACGAATTTTGCCACTTGAATTTCGGGTTGAGCATGAAAATGGATGAATCTTCACAAACCCAACTAGAATTAGGTAGTCCTCGGAATGAGCTATCCAATGAATATAATTTTAATATGTTTTGGTTTTATTATGCATTTTTTTTTAGTTTTATTAAACATAGGTTTTTCATCAAAATAAAGTCTATTCGTGGAAAAATAGCAATTATCAAAAAATTGAAAAAATATAGGTGCACTAGATGTGGAAGTCCTTAGATCCAAAAAAATAATAATAATTTCAATATATACAAAAAGGTTATGTGTTATACAGTCCGTATGTTTTGAATTGTAGTGGTTTGACTTCAAAACTTGATTAAAGAAACAATATTAAATAAAAACTATCTAACCAAATTAGGAAGCACTAGATATGAGTTATGAATCTGATTCAAAAGATTAGAGATTTTATCCTTCATGGAAAGAAATTTATCGTTATCACGGTGTGAGTCACTTTTAAAAATGTTGTTTTTAAAAAAATTGAAGTTTCATGGGAGATGGAAAAGAAGTGCAATTTGATTCAAAATTTTGAAGAAAAAGTATTTTTAGAATCTCTGAGAAAAAAATGTGATGAGACTCTAGTTTGCATCTTCAAAATTCTTCAGTTTAGCAGCTATAGGTGCCCAAATATGAATATTTAGTTAAAATAATTTCAGTGTCTAGTTTGGCCAAAATTGTAAACCACTATTGTGAGATCAAATATGGATGTCTACATTTTTCCCCTCTTTGAGATGAATTATTCACAAAGAAGTAGCATCATTTCAAAAGAAGATTAAATAAACAAAACCAAGAAGAGGGTGGTTAGATTGGAAATGATGCCTCCAGTCATCAAGGTGACTAGGAAGAAAGGATGAGTAGGAGTGAAAGATGAAGATTTAGGGAGTTGAGGATGCCCCTTGGAAGGACATCACGGGTTCAAGAGAACACGGGTGTTCTCTTGAAATGGATGAGACGATGAAAGGATATATGAAGAAGGTGATGCAAATTGATGGATAAGAGAGGATGATAATCAATAGGAGATGGGGAAACACACATGGGTTTAAGGACAAAGGTGCTTTTTCCCCAGTCAAGCTACAAGCCAAAATGGGTTGATGATGGGTGGAGCATTGTTGATGGGATATCCCCAAGCAATATAAAAGGGATAGGGAAGGATACATCTTGAAAGTGTTGTTGATGAGGGAAGGATACATCCCAAAACAACACAAAAGGAGATGGAAGGGGGAGAGGGAAGGGTGCATCATGATGATGTTGATGAAAGTGTTTTTTATGAGGGAAGGATACATCCCAAAACAACACAAAAGGATAGGGAAGGATACATCCTGATGATGATTGGATCAAGGCTTGTAGCAAGGCTGGAAACAAGACCAAGGATGTGATTGGATGATTTGCACTAGATTAAATGGATGAGGATTAGATTGAGATGTGATATGGATAAAAATAATAAAAATAATGGAGGAAATGATGCTTAGAATAACCAATCTATTATCCTAAGATAGAAGAGAGGATGAAAGGTGAATGTTTGCACAACAAAAATCATAGGTCATGGGTGAGGGTATGGATGTAATGCAACATAATTGATCATGAAATGCAATCCTAATGCAATTTTATATTTTTGGAGTACTGATATTTGGTATAGCATAAGACACCAAGTGCCAGGGCATGTAAACCAAGGAGAGTTAGTGTCTAATGAATAAAACAAACACAACAAAAAAGAAGGCTATCCCAACACCCCAAAGCCATGGAGACCTTGGTCAGGCTAGGAATTGGGATAAGCACAAGCACAAAAGGATGCCCTAGCATAAAACAAGACCTTAGGGATCTTGGTGGGCAATACACGAGACAACCAAGAAGATAGCAACAAAATAAAGATCAAGATATGCCCCTATGTTAACTAGTCAAAATGCACCATAATATGATAGATCATGGCAATGTTAACAAGGTATGATAGGAAGCTCAAATGATAAACAAAATCCAAAAGCATCAAAATATCACAATCAATTTCAAATGTCCTTTGCTATAGGATTGAGAGGATGGATGGGAGTGATATGGTCTGATGAGGAAGGATGCATCTTGTTGAGACCAAAGATGGAGACTAAACTAGGTGATCAACATGATGTAGGACAATCAAAACTGATTGAATCTCATGATACCAGTGGATCTTTCTTGTTAAGAACTAGCTAGGTAGGGACATATTTTGACAAAATTACACAAGACACAAGACTGACACACCCTAAAGACCTAGGTTCTTGAGGGCCGATCAAATATTATCCTTGCCTATATGAAAGTGTAGAGCCCTTGTAGTTTGATAAAAGACCATGGACAAAAGTAGAAAGAGGATAATGAAGAATGATGATAGATGAAAAAGATAGGATGGACAAAAGGATCCTTGGGGGAGGATCAAAAGATTGACCTTGCCTACGTGAAAGTGCAGGGCAATGCAGTTCGACAAAAGACCAAAGACAAACAATGGATAAAGGATGATGAGATGACCATGATAAGTGGATAAAAAGATGGAATTGATATGATGAGACAAGATAGACTATGGGGATAATATAGGATGATGGTGAGTGCATGAAGCTCAGGGATGGGATATTTATCCAAATAATAAAAAGATGAATTGAGAGGATGACATGATGGAGAGATGAGTGATGAGAAGTGACGGGAGATTGGAAAGATGTGTGAAAGAAGTGGGAGCGATGACAATGAGATAGATGGCATTGGGTTGCATGGAGGGAAGCCTATAGCTAGATACCAATGAAAATGGATTATGAGATGGGATGAGGATAAAGATGAAGGTATGGATAGATAAAGATAAGGAGATGGAAAGATGCTAGGATGGATGAATAAAGGGATATAGATTTGGAGGGGGGAAAGGTTACTGGATGGATAGATGGAAAGGTAAAGATTTGGAAGATGAAATGGATTGTGATGATGGATGGATACAGGGATAAGGATGAGGAGATGGAAGGGATTTTTTGGATGGATAGGAAGATAAGGATGGGGAGATGGAGGGGATACTATGATGGATAGGAATATAAGGAGCAGGAGATGGAGGGGATGGTATGATGGATAGGAAGATAAGGATGGGGAGATGGAGGGGATACCATGATGGATAGGAAGATAAGGATGGGGATTATGGGATACGATGATGGAGAGGAAGATAAGGATGGGGAGATGGAAGCAATTGTTTGGATGGATAAGAAGATAAGGACAAGGAGATGGAGGGGATGCTATGATGGAAAGGAAGATAAGGATGGGGAGATGGAAGTGATTGTTTGGATGGATAATAAGATAAGGATGGGGAGATGGAGGGGATGATATATGGATGAAGGATGTCTCCAAGGACTATGTCACAAAGGTGGTAGATTCCCCACTCTAGATATGTCATGTGTGATGAGGCAGAGGGATGGAAGATGAGTGGATGGAAAGATAAAGGGGATAAATGGAGGAGGATATGATGGGTGGATGAGGGAGGGAGATGGATGTAGATTGGATTCTTGGATAAGGAAGGTAGGTTGATGGTAGCATGACGAGTGGACAAAGAACATAGATGGATGTGGAAAAGGAATATAGTAGTGTATGGATGAAGGAAATGTATACCAAGAGGTTTCCAAAGCATGCATAGATAGGTTCCCCTATCTTTATCGAGATGAAAGGGTTGGAGATAAATGGGATAGGATGGGTAGGATGTGGAAGACAGGTGGGATGGAGGAGATGGATGAAGGGGATATATAGCAAGAAGCTTCCCCCAAGTGTGGAAAGAGTTGGATGGGGATTTACACATGATTCCTATTTTATAGGTTTTCATCATGGGGCATAACCAAGGTTTTTTTGCCAAGTTTTCACCATTGGATGAATTATTTCTCGTTTTTTTTTTTTTGACTTTTTTGGTTTTTTTGGGTTTTTTAGATTTTTAGAATTTTTGGATAGAACGTGGATGGAGATGGATAAGGATATGGATTTGGATAAGTGGATTTAGAACATGATAAGGAGATGAATGAAGGACTCAAGAATCAAGTTCCATATAAGGTATTGAGAGCCCATGTTTGAAGTGACTATTGGATGTTGGTACAACCTTATTAGGATAAATGGATTATGCAAGAGGATGGATTAAAGGGATTTGATTTGGGAGATATGTGGGATAATGGATGGGATGTTGGAAAGTGTATGGATTGAATGATGGGGTAGGTGTGTGATGGAGTGATGAGTTCAAGACCAACATTGGCACATATGGTGGTGGATGTGAAAGGATAGGAGGATTAATGGACAGAGAATGTGGGGATAATGGAGGATATGGAATAGTGAATTTTGGGACATAAGGACTCAAAATAGATTTAGGAGATAGAGGGTGCATATGATTAGCTTTTGGATTAGCAACTTTGGATGTTGTTAGAAATTTTTCATTTGAAGGAATTGCATCTTTGTTCTTTGGGATCCACATGGTCTTGATCTTTTCTTTGGTATGCCTTTGTGGCCTATAGGTTTGATTTGGATCTTGGATTTGATTTTTCTTTTCATCAACATGTCTTTTTAACAGGACATGAGGAGCTTTAGATTTATGTGGATGTTTAGATTTATGCATTTTGACTTTGGCATCCAAAGTTCTTACAATAGCAATGTGATGGATATAAGGAGATAGATGATGTGGAGGAAACATGAATGGAGTGAGAGAGGTAGGATTTTGAGGATGATATGTGGATGGAAGATGTGTAGGCACGTGCCTTTGTTGATCTTCATTAGGAAACATGAGAATGGGATGTTTATGATGGGTGACATGAATCGGTGATGGAGGGATAAAATTATGAATAGGTTGAGATGGATGAGGTGATTTTGGGATATAAAGTCCCAAAATGGACATAGTACCTATAGGATGTGTGATGGTGGATGGAGGGACATAAGGACCCAAGATAGATGGAGTAGATGAAGGATGGAAGATGGTGGATGGGGGGACATAAGGACCTAAAATGGATTCAAAATTCAGAGGAATATGGATGGTTGTTTTGAGGTGATATGATGGAGGGGGGATGGTGGAAAATGGTTTTGTGGAGTGACGAGAAAATCCTATTATGCTTTTTGAGGAGGCTCGTTGAGGATGTATAGGGGTTACACCAACATTTTTTGATTGTGAGTCTTGAGAAATATATCTAAGACCTTGTGTACACGGATTTTCTTTGACATGGATGGGCTCTAAAATACCCTGTTCATGAAGGCCTAATCCTTTTCCTTGATAGTTCATGTGTTTGAAAATTCGCTCTATGGTAGGGTTCTTGTTATTTTGGAAACATGATGTGAGTCCATTATTATATGGAGGAGGATGGGTGGCATATATGCTTGGTTTTTCTTCTGCAAGGAAACCACCATGGATGAATGTGAGAGTATCGAGGGAATATAAAAGTGGTGTGGGGATAGTAGGGTTAGGCGATGATGGAGGATCATGAGATGGAGATGATGGGGTAGCAACATCATGATCAGGAGGAGTGAGTGGTAAGGGATCAAGAGAGGGATTAGGTGATATGATAGGATCTAGATTTGAGGAAGTGGGCGATAAGGTCTCATACGATGGAGTGATCAGATATTGATTTTCAAGGGGATCATGGGATGAAATGGATGGGGGATCGTGAGTTTGAGGTGGACTAGATGGGATGGAAGGATCTTGATACGAAGAAGAGGATATATTGGTATGCTTTGGATCAAGATCTTGGTATGAATCATCTTGTATGGGTGGCATGATGATAGAGTGTTGGAGGGACTCCTCAAGTGGGGGAGATGGAAGGATGGGAGATTTGTGAAGCTCATGGGGATGGATTTGGGTGATACTAGGAGTGGGAGAAGTGGATTGGATTTGGGTGTCTTTGATCGATTGGGTGGATCCAGGAGTAGAAGATGATAATTTGGTTTCGTTATCTTCAATGGGTTTGATGACTCTTGGTGTAGGAGATCGGGGTTCAATGGATTCGATAGATTTGGTGCTCTCAACAATTTGAGTGGTGCTAGGGGTGGTAGTGGCAATGATAGGTGTGGGATGGGGAAGGGTCTCATCACTAGTGACCATGGATGGAAAATTGGGATGGCATGGTTCGAGGACTTCATGATGTGTATTTTGGGATGTATTCTTTGTCATGAGTCCTTAGAGAACTTCTAGAGTAATAATCATGCATATTTTGGGCTTAGCTAGGGTGGTGGGAATAGACAAAGGATTAGGGATTGGTGGAGGACTAGGATTATGGATTGGTGGACTAGGATTAGGTTGAGGAACAGGATTGGATGGAGGACTAAGAGTAGATGGAGGATTAGGATTGGAGGGGGAATTAATATTAGATGGAGGGTTAAGGTAAGAATATTGTGATAGCAAATTGTAATAGGAAGACGTGGATTGAGGGTTGATGTTGGAGGAAGTAGACGAGGAATTAAGATAGGAATATTGGGATGGTGGATTAAGATGGGGAGATTGGGATGGTGAATTAGGATAGGAGGACATGGATGGTGGACTGGGACAAGAGGATATGAGCGATGTATTAGGACAATAGGATGTGGGTGGTGGATTGTAATAAAGGTATTGGGACAATAGATTAGGATGGGAAGATTGAGATGGTGGATTAAGATAGGGGGAGGTGGATGGTGGATTTGGATAGGAAGATTTGGATGTTGGATTAGGATAGGAAGGTGTGGATGTAGGATTAGGATGGGAAGACTGGTAAGGAGGATTAGGATAGTGGGACATGGATGGGGGATTGTAATAGGAGTATTGGGATGGTAGATTAGGATGGGAAGATTGGGATAATAGATTGGGATAAGAGAAAGTGGGTGTTGGATAAGAAAATGATGTAGAGGAAGGATATGATGAAGATGTGGGTGAGGAAGATAATGGATATCCCTTGTCAAATGTAGCATGAGTGTTATTAGGTGTGGATGACATAACGAGATAGCTCAAAGGGGTGATTGGATTTTGGAAAGCGGTTGGGGAAAGCTTAGTAGAAATGATAGTATCAAGGGGATCTATTTCATATACTTCTTGATCAACAAGGTTCTCATTATCATTGTCAACGTAATTAGGATTCCCCTTGACTACTATTTTTGGTTGCATGGGTGAAGGATAAGGATTCATGATGTTAGATTAGATGCAGATGAATTGAAGGTATGGGAATAGATGATTAGAAGGAAAGAAAAGATGATGAAAAGATAAGTAGGGTGGATGTGAAGAAGATTGAAGAATAGATCTTAGGATTTGTTTTGATATCAAAAGATCTTGGATGTAGATGGACTAACGCTTATATTGGAATTTAGGTTAAGCTCAGATTGGGATTGGATTAAAGCTCAAATTAGGATTGGATTAAAGATCAGATTAGGATGATTAGAGGATTGATTAGATTGGGTAATGGATTGATAGATTGAAACAATTGTTAAGTTGTTAAGATTAGATGATGGATGAGATTGGATGATGAAAGGGATTCTAAACCAAGTTTAGAAATCACCCTAGGTGACTTAAGGTGCTGATTGATTAGATAAAAGAACATATAGATGATTACGACACCGAATCCACCTTGAGATGGAAGAGGATTGATTGGGTTGAAGATGATGATTGACTCAAGAAGGATGATGATCGATTTCAGACACCTAGGTCAATTTTGATAATAACTTCAAATGAAGTTCAGATGATCTAGATTGAGAAAATGATGAGGGATATGAAAACTAGAGATGCTTTATGATGTACCTATATGATTCAGATGATCTTTGGAAAATGTAGATGGATTGAAATGCAGATTATGGGTGAACATAAGATACAAATAGCCTACAAAAAAACAAGCTTTTTGGGAGCCCAATAGATTAACTTTCTAGACAAAGATCAAACTCATCTAATAGGTGCAAAATCACCCAACTAAGGGGCAAGGTTTCCCAACTTGGGGGAAAGGTCGCCCAACTTGAGGGAAAGTTTTCCCAAGTTAAGGGCAAGGTCACCCAAGTTGAGGAAAAGGTTACCCAAGTCAAGGGAATGGTCACCCAAGTTAAGGGAAAGGTCAACCAACTCAACTTTCAAACTTGTCTAAATCAGAAAAGAGTCAAACGGGTTAACGGAGATAGAGGCTTGGCCAGTGCTGAGGAGCACACAGGAAGCATGTGGTAGCACTAGGCAAATTTGGAAGCCTAGGATGAAATTTTGTGTTTTAATACTTTAAGGTCATATTAACCATCTAGTTTTGTGTTAGAGGTGTTAGAACAAGTTAGGAGGAAGGTTGATCAGTAGCTCATGGTTGAATGGATGAGTTTCTCAACTTGTTTCACTAGGAATCACTAGGAGTTAGAAATAAAGCCCAAAATGTTGCATTTGTGCAATTTTGGCCTATTGTGGTGGTTAAGTCCGACCAAGGGAAGAGGTAACCACTTTGAGAACCTTTAAAAGGTGGACCTCGACTTGGAAAGAGGGTTGGAAAACATTGGAGTTGTAATTAGTTTGAAAATTGAGAAAACAGTGATATTTTGTTGTGCATTTCCCTGTTTTGTTCCTATTTCTGATTTAGCAGATTAATGGATTGATCAAGGAATTTTGTACAGTTTAGAATGTGGTGAAATTTTCTTTGAATCATTGTTTGGGATAGTAGATAGCATGTTACTCATTTCCAAGTTTTCTTGTAAATACTTTGTTCTTTCTTCAATTGTTGTTTTGACTAGTAAACTGTAAAAAAAATGGGGTTTTAGTTTACATTTCCACCGTACTTGGAGTATGGGCTTGTGGAAAATGTGGCTAGGCCCCATTTCTATATATAGATTAGGTTTAGGAGTCTGCAGGAGACAAGGTATCATGAGAAAGGTCTCTTCCTAGGCGAGCTTGGCTATGCCCAGTTAGGAAAGACAGAGAAAAAGAAGCACTCACATTGCAGGGGTGTCAATTCCCTGGCAACCCAAGGTGTGTGGTGGATGTAGGAGGCCTTACAAAGGTTTTTCAGGAAGGAAGATGCTCCACTAGTCCATTTGGTGGTTGAAAGAAGCAGACAGATCACTGTGTGGTCAGGAAATGGCCTAAAAAGCCCTAATTCCTACAAAAAGAGGGTTACGCATGTGTACGGCCAGTGAAGGCCTATAACCTCAAAAATATTGGAGAGGTAGGAAAATGAACCAGGGTCCCTTTTGGAAGATTATGATGTTCTTTAGGAAGTTTGGAGTTTAAGCCTATTTTCTCGAGTTAGGAGGCCTAATTGAGGCTCAAGGGCTAGTAGCCCTTTTAAACCCTAGAATAGGGTTTGGAGTGAGTGATGGAAAATTGGTGATTGGTGGATGAGCAAGAACCCTAGAGAGATGGTTTTGGAAGCCATGGAAGTCATCACACACCCTTGCATCAAGTTAGTGAAGCTTGGAGTTTTAGTTAGCCTTTAGGAAGATTAAGGGCTAAGGAGGGAATGGCAAAGAGAGCACCAAGATTGGCTTGGTTAGGAAAATGAAGATGATAGTAGGGTTGGCCAGGAGAACCAGGGGTGCCTAACAAACATTAGGGCCTATAGGTTAAGAAGGTGGAGAGTGACACCAAAGGGTTTGCCAAGGTGAGACCCAAAGCATGGGAC
>VDFB02062580.1:0-33349 GCA_007258455.2 Sequoia sempervirens
TACATTGGTCATGTTCTTGGTAGTTTCATGAGAGCACAATGTTACATTTTGATGCAAGAGCATCATGCTCCATCAAATTTTGGTCATGTTTTAGTTTCTATGTGTTGTAGTTTGGTGTTTGGTTGTGTTTTGCAGATGCATTTGAGTTAATTTTGTAAGCCCTAGCCCCTTGTCCGATGCTACTCTTTCATTAGTGTGACATTATGTGATCGATGAGACTTCAAATGGCATCCCTTTGATAGCGTGATGTGAAGACTATACATCATCGGCAAGACCTTTCTACTTTGGAGGGACTTTGAATATAGTCTCCTCAATAGCCTGATGAGAGATATGTTTGTGGTGCGTGAGCGGGAAAGTCGTTATTAGTAGCACTTACCCTCATTGAAGGGATTCTATCTTGAGTCTCTTTGATGGCTTGATGGAACATGAAGGAAGCTCATTGAAGAGACTTAGCTTTGTTGGAGGGACTCTACTCTGAGTCCCCTCGATGGTCCGATAGCTGTGGTGGTTGGCCAACGGTGGTGACGTATGAAGATATGGGAGACCGATAACATAGAAGAAGAGGCAACTGATATTTAAAGGTAGCAAAGTCAATAAGAGGGTGGTTAAGCTAAGAGGAAATGATATGAGTAGTTAAAAGAGGAGTGACTATTAGGCAACCGTATAAGGGAGAAGGTGGCAAAAGGAAGAAGCGTTATGGAAGATTAAAGTGTGCGACTAGATGAGGAGTTCTAGGGAATGTTATAAGAAGGAGGTCAAATGCAAATATCGGGGAAGTCGATAAGTGAGGAAAAGAGGAGCCGATCATGAAGAATTGAGGCATCGATCCTCGAGGAATCTTAATCATTGTAATATGAATCATATCTGCCTGCATGAATAAAAGATAATGTTTTCGTTAAGGCCCATTTTATCGTTTGTTTTTTGTTTCATTTCTGTTACAAATAGTGGTGAAGTTTCAGTTTTATAACAAAATGAATGATAACTTCCTGTGGCCATTTGGCATCCAAGAGATAGAGAGTGAGAGAGAACCACCAAATTGGTTCTAGACCATGTGTGTTTGTAATCTCCTCCATCATTTACTTGCAAGTTGAAATTTATGGATGTGTAGTTGTAATCAATTAAACTTGACACAAGTTATTGTCAATTTTGGTTTAATAATTTTTTGAGTCGTAATCTGGAAGTTGGGTGTTGTGTGAGTGATTGTGTACATGACCACGTCATCAAGTGGTATCAAAGCCGATGGTTCTGAGTGCATGGGTAGAGCGTCGAAGTGAGGCAACCTATGTCAGGATCGATGGGTGTGGGAAAAGAGACAAGCAGTTGTGTCTTGAGTAAACCCTAGGAGAATTTGTTGCATGAGAGAGGAGACCTTAACTGTAGAGGGTAGAGTATGAGGCACAAAAGATTGGTGGAATATTGCGAGTTGGAAAAGTATTGCAGTAGTGAAGAGGATGAAGATTGTAGTTAGAAGACTCGTTGTGATACCATCTTGGGATGGTGTGGAGAAGAGAAAGCTATATGAGGAATTGCAAAAGATTTCAAGTCAAATGGATGCAATGGAAAAGTATTATTTTCCTAACCCTATGGTGATTGCAGGACATCTAAAGAAAGCCAAGGAAAGAGAGCTTGAAGTAGAGCCAAGTCATGTAGAAGACATTACAAACAAGGATGCTGATAATGAAGACTACAAAATTTTTGTAGATGTTAAGGAAGAAGATTATCAAGTGACAAAAAATGACAAAAATGCAGATTCTCAAATATTTGAATTTGATCAATTTGATAATTTGTTGGAAGATGGTACTCAATGTGAAGCAAAGTCCGATGATAGAGAAAATTATGTTCATGTTGAAGATAACTGTAATGAAGATGAAAAATAAATTTGTATCAAATGTGCAGTTCAGTTTAGATGGTGGAAGTGCCGACTTAGTGAAGCTGGATGCAGTGGAAAACAAAAGTGCAGAAGTTTTAAATGGGATTATAGTAAAAGAACTGACAAATGGTGAAAAGGTACATGGTGTAATGGTTCTAGTTGATACTGTAGCAGTAACTAATTTTACCTATAACAAGGAAGTTGTTTCATTTGGGAAAATGTTGGTGGAAGATTGTGAAAAGGAGACAACATGGTGGGGATTTGGAGTTAATAAAGAGAATTGAAGGAGGAAGTATACTCAAAAAGGAAGAAGCTGAAAAATGCAGATCAAGAAACTTCTAAGGCAACAATGCAAGTATGGAAGTGTAGAATCAAGAAACTGGAAGGTGAGGAAAAAGAAATTGAAGTTGAAAGTTGACATTGCAGACTCCATGTGTAGGAGCACATGATTTCTTAGTCACCTAGGGAGTCTAATGCAGGAGCATTGCACTCCATCGAATTTTGGTTGTGTTTTAGTTTCTATGTGTTGTAGTTTGGTGTTTGGTTGGTTTTTGTAGATGCATTTGAGTTCATTTTGTAAGCCCTAGCCCCTTGTCTAGTGTTTCTCTTTCATCAGTGTGACGTTATGTGATCGGTGAGACTTCAAATGGCATCCCTTCAATAGCCCGATGTGAAGATTGTTCATCGTCATTGAGACCTACTTTCGAGGGACTCTAAACATAGTGGTGGAACCCCTAAAATTTTTCATGTCCCATCTCCAATCTTTCTTAAAATTGGGTTGAAATTATATCTAAGGGCTTAAGGTTTTGTCTCTTGTCACTGTGTTAGAGTTTAAGTCACTTAAAGCCTTATTTGAAAAACCTTTTGAGTTTATATCCTCGTCAAGGTTTTAATTCTTTGTTGAACCCTTACTGTCGGTCCTTGGTCTTTTAAGTCATATTTTGTGCCATCAAAATCCGTTAATTAACTAGACGTATGGTTTTATTTTACCGGTTGTCATGTGTTGGGCCATTGCTTTAATTTTTCCTAAGTCGGGTTAGATATTTCCCATTAAAAAATTTAAGTCATCTTTTCCATGGGAATTATCTCATCATCCTAGTCGAGTCCCTTTTTAAAGATTAACAATTTTGAAATGTGTAGATATGAGGACCCCTGACTACCGTTCAATTGATGCAAACAAATCTCTACCTTTCCTCGTGTGCCCATTCCTTTTTATTGCTTCTTATTTTATTCTCATAGGTTCATGGGAAAAGGCCATGTGCCTTGTATGTTGGTGGGTCCAACATCTTTTATAAGGTGTACAAATGGTTTTCAAAGGAGATCAATAGTGGGTGATAAATGATGTAGCCTCATCTAGATCGTTCCTCATGTGCCCGTTTGTTTTTCGTGCCTATTAAAATAATCACACTGGTTGATGGGTGGATGCCGCCTGTATGGTCTAAATAGTGGTGTCAAGTGGTCTGTCACAAAATTTTCAAATGAATCAATGGTCGATAGCAGGTGATGTGGATTAATCTTGACCGATCCCTGCTATCCCGTATGGGTCTCACTTTTACTGCCAAAATCCCAACAGGGAAGCTGGCATTTTCCACATGGAGTGATCCAGAAGACGTGGAAGCATTGGCATAAGGAGAAAATATTAATTAAATATTTTAACACAGGGCATGGAGAATAAACTGTACCTTACTAATGAAGATATATTGCACGTGTTTAAACATATTTTAATTTGGGCTATAGATGTTGTAAGAGGGATAAAGCTACGGGTAATTAAGAAGTGTGTAATGAAGAAGCCAAGAAATTTAATCTCGACCTCTCCCTATCTCCCCATTGATGAAAGTTGTGCATGGGTTATGAATCATGGGGGCAAGGGAAAGAAGACATGTGAATCCTGGTTACAATGACAAAGAATGGTGGAGCCCACGTACTACTGGAAAGTGGTTCCATGTGGCCTTATGTCATTTGTTAAATATTGTGGCTATGTACAGTCAGATCTTTCATAATAGGAGGGCCAAATCTGGATCGTCAATCAATTAACACTCCAAAAAAATCAACGGTTGACATTCAAAACTCAGTTGAGGGCAAGCGAGTCATTCTGGTTCGTGCGAGCGAGCCTTAATAGTTGAGAGGACATTGAGCTACCGAAGTAAGGAGTTGCATAATTAATAATACCTATCTTAAAGGCATAATTCAACATTGTGAAGTATACTTTGCACACTCAAAGAAGCTCGTGCTATGGTTTTTCAATATTTTTTGATGTTGGAACCAGGGTTGTCAACCTGCAAAGAAAACTAGTAAGTGAATTGTTGCCCTCCCATCAGAATTATTGTTAAGTTGTGGTTTTTCAAACTCTTGAAGTCTGTTAGGGTTTTCTTGGTTTACCATTTTTAAGGTTTGATGTCCATAAAAGGAATTTGTTAAGTTCTATATTGCATAATTAATTTCAAACCCTTACAAAAGTTGCAAGCCTTGTTCAAGTAAACCAAAAACCCTGCCTCGTAATACCTCTTGTGCTATGGCTCCTAAAGTAAAAGCGTCTTCATCTAAAGGAGAAGCTTCTGCTCCCAAAATGCCTTTAAATAAAGACCTCATGGACCAGTTACCACCATCAACCATTGATAAACCTAAGGGCCAACTACTTCTCAGAGGTCCACAAGTAATAGAGGGTTTAATTGACAATAATTACTTCATCAAGGATTCCAAATTACCTTATATTGGATGGGAACTATTTCATAGTTGGTTTAGGAATAGAAACATGGGTATCCCAATAGGTAACCCCTAGAATTGTGACCTAGGAAAGTTGATTGTACCAAATGTTTATATGGATGTTGACTTGCTTAAGGCAGTGGCTACCAATTCTGACCCAATCACAAGAACTATAAGAACATATGATGGGAAGGAAATTGTCAAAATCACCAAGGAAGAATTGGGTCTTTTTTTCAAGCTTACCAAATGGAATGATGAAATGTATAAGATAAATGAGTACACTCTCAAGTAGAAGTATGATAAAACTAAGATTGTATTCAGAGTTCACATCCTGCCGAGATTCTTAGCAAGAATTTCAGGTCGAAAGATCATAATAGGGTCACATGATAAAGAGCCTTTCCCGGTTAGCTATTTTGTTTCTTACATCCAAAAAACCTTCTATTCTATTTGCGAAATAATTGGTTATGATCCTGTTACGGGAATGCCAATGGCATGATGTATATGGCTACCCATATTCAACACCCCCAGTATTGTGCAGTGTATGATTATGCGGGGTTTCTTTCATAAAGAATGCATGAAGGACTGATAATTTTGAAGAAAGGTGAATTGGGAGTGAGATTCAACTGGTATTCATTATTGATGCATATGTTTTTGTACAAAGGTGCAGTTTTCTTTGGGCTTAGTATAACTTTGGAAAGAAGAAAGGGTGACTTGGAGTTTCCTGTGCAATGCTGGACTACTGTTTTAGACAAGGATGATAGGACATATGATTATGTGACATTTTAGAACCTATTTGCTTCAAAACTAAGGAGAGTCTTAATTATGAGTGTACCTAGAATTCCCATAGCTCTACATGATTTCTTGAGACCTAAGGAGAGAAGACCCAAGCTTGGAGTTGACCATAATTGGGGAGACATTATCCCATACCCTGATTACACTATATTAAGAGTATATGGTTCCACAGTAGCACCTCACATGCTGCCAAGGTTTGTGCCAGAGAATTGGTTTCCCATAAGTGATGTGACAATTGGGAAGTGTTGAAAATGGATACTTATTGAATCAAGGAAAAGGAACATTCTTTCCTTTGTACACTTATTTTTTTGATTTTGTAATGACTAAAGGAGGATGGAATAACATTCTTGATATACTCAAAACCTATTGCATGCATCTAGGTCAGTTGAGAGGGTTAGATATGACTTTGAAGGTTTTATGGCTTGGTTGAAAGAAAGAAACAAGAGCTTCAAATTTATATACATTTTCCAATATCCTAAAGATGTGATAAGAAATGTGTTCTACCTTTTGGAGCAGGAGAAAATAATAGCAAGGTGTATTTCCTTTAATAAGATGCAAAGAAAGATAAAGCAAGAAGAACCTGATTTCAAGGTTCTCCCAGAAACTAAAAATTTAATACAAAAGGTGGAGCATGTATCAAGGAATTTTGATTCAATAGTGGGCCACCTTGAAACTAAAGGGGTAATAAGTAAGGATAAGGGAAAAGACCCATTGGTAGAAGAACAAAGTGGAGGGGAAATACCTACTATGGGAGAACAACCTACAAGTCAAGCCCCTGGTGAGCCAAGAATAAAGTTCTTTGTAAAGAGAAATGGTAAGGAAAGTAAAGTTGATGCAACTTATGATCCTTCTCCACAAGAAGAATATAAGATTCCTTCTCTTGTGCCACAAATACCACCACTATCACCTCCAAGGACAAAAAATCTTGAGATGGTGGACATTGATTCCCCACAACCTAGTGAAATACCACCAAGAGAGCCACCATTGAAAAAGAAAAAGGTTGAAGTGATTGGTCTGGTGGATTATGATGACGAAGGCTCTGATGATGAAATTTGGGTATCAGAACAAGAAATGCAAGGAGTGCCTACTACACTAGTAGTAAGGGAAACACCTCAATTGGGTACAAGATTGAGTAAATATGATCTTATAGGACTCAATGGCAGAGATGATATGCAGGTTGAAGCATGTGCAAAGTTTCTAGATGATGACTCATTTATAAAGTCTCAAAATTTTATGGAATTTGCATACAGAGCTAAAAGAGATGAATATGTTAAAAGCTTGGCTATAGAAAGAAGCCTTCATCTAGAAAAATGTTTCAAATGAAATGAGAGCTATATTCCAAAAGATGACTACAAAAGAGGGTCAAGAATTGGTAAGGAATAGTGGTATTTTGTTGTTGCCAGAATGGGATTTAGGTTCTGCCATAGCTTTTGACACAATAAAGAATTTTCACAGGCCTCTCTATGATACAAAGGAGAAAGATGCATTTGCACTATAGGGATCTTCTTTCAGTGAGGAATGGGAAGCCTTGGCTATATGGTCTCTAGCCCCAAGCACCAAAAAACCTAATATTGTTGAGCTTGCACCTGACTACGTGGAGGCCTAATAATAAAAAGAGTGTCAGAAACATTGACCTTAGGAGCAGCAAATATGTCAATTCATGTTGCACAATTTACAAGGTCCACTGTAGAATCTGTGACTGTAGAAAAGGATAAGCTTAGAATAGATTACAATGATTTTCTAGTCAAATATGGAAGGCTTGAGCAGTATAATATGTAGTGGTAGACAAAAGTTGCATTATTGGAAAATAAATTGCAGAGTTTGCAACCTGAAAAGCCTAAGTAGAATGATGTTGACTCCCCCACCACTTCACAAGAAGTTGTACCCCCAGAGTTTACTACTGAAGTAAGTTCTTCATGGGAAATTGTGCCCTATAACATGGGAAGTGTGCCCATTTCAATAGTAGAATCCAATACACCAAAAGGACCACAAGCTAAGGAAGATACCAATAGGGAAGAGTTGCTTAGGGAGTTAAATAAATACAAAGAGAAGTGTGACAATCATGATGAGGATATTTTCAGAAGCAACATGAAGATTGTCACTATAGTATTGAAACATTTGAACAGAAGAGTGAATAACAGGTTGAATAGTATTGACCATAGTTAGTCATCCATGGTGGTTGCTATCAGGAATTTTGACATTGACAAAGAAAGAGCCATTCCACTCATGGAAATTTGGATCCCTAGGAAGAAGGATTTGGTTTTGATGTCAATTGGAGTTAAACAGGATGCCAATCCACCTAAAAAGTTTAAACCTACTATGGTTCTTGTAGGTAAAATTGAAGGATACAGGGGAAATATTGAACCATGGGAAAACAAAATAAAAGAGCTAGTGAAATCCTTTCATGAGTTACATTATGGGCTTCTTCCATCCATTCTAAGGGATGATGGTAGCATCAAAAATCTACAGGAGTGGAAAAATGAAACAAATAAGTTATTTCAGATCAAGTTGTGTCAATTTATCAAAAAATTGATATGGATACATTGAAGATAAATATGGATATGTTAACTCATGTTGAGATTGTCCTATTGGAATTTGATAAGGAGGCTAACCAGATTGTCACCAAGTATGCACCTTATAGATAAAGGGTTAATGAAGTTATGAATTTCAATTGGCCCACTGAAGAGGAATTCCTAGCATGGAAGGGCAAATACTTGGAGGGAGTGGTGGACTGATGTGAAATGGTGAGGTGGTAATTTGAAAATTTAAAGTATGCAACCATGAAGAATAACATATAGTTGAGAGTTGCACTGCATAGCCTAGATTTAGTACAGATTAGGATTTTGATAAAGTACAAAAAATATAGTGCATCTTCTTCAAGTTGAATTGATGACAAGGTTGCAGACGTGGATATATCTTTTGTCTTTTCTTTTCTGTTTCGGCCATGCTTTCCTTCTTTCACTTTGTGTGCCTAGGCTCAAATTTTGAGGTAATTGTTTGAAGATACTGTTTTGAAGATTGGAATGAATCTCCAACAACGAATGAAGACTACTTGCATTTCCCCACATGTTTCCCACCTCTTGGGAATGCAATGCAACTGAATAGGGGAATCTTTATTTTGAGTGGTCCAATAGGATATTGACATGTGTACTTTCTGGCCCGAGGCTTATTTTTCTCATTTCTATAAGAAGGAATTAAGGGCCAGAAAGTAGGGGTTTGTTGTTTTGCATTCAACACGGTGAATTGTTAAAGGAATATCAAGCATGTTTTAGTGTTTTGTCTTAAGTTTAGAGTTTTGTTAGTGTGTATGTAATTTTGATAACAATATAGAAAATACAATATAGAGTGATACCAATTTCATGGCTATTGTCTCTCCTTGTACTTGTTTTATGAGTTATGAATGAAAGTAATCCAGGGTTCCTTTTATTTGTCTCTATTGTTTCTCAATAGATGTTTAATTTCATTCCTACTTATTAGTTCAATGAATTAATGTAAGTGCTTGGATGAGATTGTTAACTCATAAGAATTAGGTGCTAGGATATTTGTAAGTAGTGATGATTATGAATGTAATAGGGGAATGATGTAAAGTAGTGTTTCTTGAGATTGTAGGTTGCTATTGATAACATGTTGTCTAGTTGCATAGGTTGATATTGACTCTGTGCTTGGAATAAGACACTGGTTCATGCAAAGTATTCATAATTCATTTCCTAAGTTGATTCATTAGTTGATCACCTTACTTTATAAACTTTCAAAATGGATACCACTATAGTTGTTTTGTGTTAAGTTTTACCTTCTCATGCTCTAAGTGTAGGATATTAGTCAATGAGCTACCAACTTGTTTGATGTGCTACGTTGTTGAGTAATTTTATGAGAATTATTTATTATTGACCATGTATTTGAGTAGTAATCATATAAATTCCTGATTATACATCATGGGATCACCCTCCTGGGTTTAATAGAGCCCAAAGTGTAGGAGTAGAAGTCTCACAACTTTTACTCATTCGTTGGTCAATCCCTTTGGAGTACTAAGTATTGGAAATGGAAAATTCCATAGGTATTTTCTGAAGTCAGTTTGGTTCTAAAAAAAAACCAACACATAGTCTCCTCGATAGCCCAATGAGAGATATGTATGCGGTGCGTGAGTGGGAAAGTCGTTATCGGCAAGACTTACCCTCATCGAAGGGATTCTATCTTAAGTCTCTTCAATGGCTCAATGGAACATGAAGGAAGCTCATCAAAGCGACTTATCTTTTTCAGAGGGACTCTACTCTGAGTCCCCTCAATGGTCCGATAGCTGTGGTGGTTGGTCGGTGGTGGTGATGTATGTGGATACGAGGAGACTGATAACATAGAAGAAGAGGAAACCGTTATTTAAAGGTAGCAAAGACAATAAGAGGGTAGTTAAGTTAAGAGAAAATAGTATGAGTAGTTAAAATAGGAGTGACTGTTAGGAAACCACATAAGGGAGAAGGTGGTGAAAGGAAGAACTGTTATGGAAGATTAAAGTGTGTGGACAAATGAGGAGTTCTAGGCAATGTTATAAGGAGGCCGAATGCAAATAGCGGGGAAGTCGATAAGTGAGGAAAAGAGGAGCCGACCATGAAGAGTGGAGGCATCGATCCTTGAGGGATCTTAATCATTGTAATCTAAATCAGATCTGCTTGCATGAATAAAAGATAATGTTTTCATTAAGGTGCATTTTATTTATTATCATTTGTTTTCTGTTTCATTTATGTTAGAAATAGTGGTGAAGTATCTGTTTTATAACAGAATGGATGAGAACATCCTATAGCTGATTGGCATCAAAGAGATAGAGAATGAGAGAGAACCACCAAATTGGTTCCAAATCATGTGTGTTTGCAATCTTCGTCATCATTTACTTGCAAGCTGAAATTTATGGATGTGCAATTGTAATCAATTAAAATTAACACAAGGTATTGTCAATTTTGGTTTAATCATTTTATGAGTCATTGTAATCTAGAATTTGGGTGTTGTGTGAGTGATTGTGTGTGACTACGTCGTCACATTTAAACCTTAACATGTATAGATTAGTTGTAAGTACTCATGGATGCTTGGAGCCTTGAGTGAGTTTAGAGATCTCTTGAATTTAGAGACATTTGTTGATATGATTACTCTTTGAAGACTTCAAGATGAAATCTATAGAGCCTTCACCTAGATATGGATGTTCACGATGGACTTATATAGGAGATTATTCTTAGAGAGAGTAATTGTGGCTTGGTGTATCCTAGAGGAGCAACCTCATTTCCTACTCTTGGTCTACTTGAAAAATAATCATCTAATAGGTATTGCTCATTTTGTTTTCATGTGCATTATGTTTTATGCTTTTTCTTCTCATGGATATGGATCTTGAGCTATGAATGTTTAGTTCTATAAAGTTCATTTGAGGAGTGTATGACATGTTTATCTCCTTGTGCGTATGAGTTTGATTTATGATGCCATTTATGAGGAGTTTAGAAGATGTTATTATACTTATTCTTAGTTTTGGAATTGATTTGAGTTTGATATTCCTTGATTAGAGAGGCTTACATCCAATTGGTTATATGAGATACATTTGTTTTTCTTGATCTACAAGATTAAATGGTTGGGTGTTGTTAAGGATTTTTAGTTGGGATTATGAATACTATATTGATTATGGACAATTTTTGTAATGTATCTATTAATATAGCTACAAATATTTTTAATGGATTTAAATATGTTTACTTAGAACCTTATAAACCATAAATTAAATTAAGGTTTAATAGCTACATTAACGACTCAATTTTATACTTCAAACTTCATTATTTTCCCCTAAAATAACAACCTAATTTTTTCTACTTGAATCTAGCAAATCTAAGTTTCTCATGATTTACACATTAATAATAACTTAAAAAATATAGTTTGGATTGATGTATTTTAACAAGGGGTAAGTGCATAAAGATGGGGACCAAAAATGGGTCTTAAGTGGCCACTTTTTTTCTTCTAAAATTAGGAAAGATTGATCTAGGATGAGAAATTGAAGATAGTTACACTCAAAATTTGAAGATGCAATAAAAACAAGAGTTGTAGTGCTTCAAATCTATTTTCTATTTTTTTTTTTTAAATGGAAGAGATTAAGGGGTTCAAAAACGGGGGCCACACAAAGTGGTTCTATTTTTTTCAAAAAAATATATAGTGTATGTTGTGGCCCTTCTAAAATGTTAACCTTTTTTTAGTATTTCAAAATCTCTGTGATGAGAAATTAGCTAACACCATGTAGTTTATGCCCAATTTTTTTGCTATTTTTTATGAATATATGACTTTTTACTAATTTTCAAAGTGGAAACATCTTGGAAAACATAAAACCAAGTGTGCTCCCTCCTTTTCTTTTTGAAAACTAATTGAAAATATATTTTTTAATATGTGCAAAATGGAGTCTAGTTTTTAAAAATGTAATTTATTTGAAATTTTGATGAATGATTAAAAAATAAAGCTAAAAATATCACACATTGGTTTTTGATAAAAAACAAATACACTAACAAAAGAAATTAAAGATGAAAACCTTAACATAATGAAAACATGAAAAAATTATATGGTTATAAAGCTAAGAGAGCCTAAAATTATCGTGGTATCTTTTTGACTTGATATTGAAACATGTGTGAACCTGATGGGGAGCATTCTTGAGATTGCATAATTTTTTTTATAATTTACAAAAGCACATCTTTGGACATTGAAATGTGAGTCCAATCCTAAGGGTTGGAATTCCAAGGAAAATTCAACCCTAAGGGTTGGAAATTCCCAAGGAAAATTCAACCCTAAGGGTTGGAAATTCCCAAGGAAAATAATAATGCGAGTGCGTTATAATGCACTCACATTTATGTGAAGGAAATTTCCCTTTGTCCTTCTCTTCTTGTTAGACTAAACACATGATATGGACATTTAATTTCTTATACTTTAAGTTATATTTCATGCATAGTTTTAGGATCTTTGAGAATGGTTTTAGACATTTAAGAGTTATAATGCAGATTCTAGGTTTTGAAAGATCTTATAATTTTTTAGATAGTCAAATTTTAGTAATCAATAGGTCAAATTTTAATCAAATGCTTCAAAATACAAACTAAGGCACATAGGCTCATTTTATTTGACATGGGGAGACACTTTCCTCATTTTCATAATAAACCTATTGTTGAAATCAACAACTATGTTATTAACTCCTTTCCTTTTAGTAGTTAGCTCATGAATTGTGAACTTTGGATCATATTTTTCTCTATATTGTAGTTAGCAAACCATCATAAACTCATCCCATGAATCTATGCTTCTATCTTGAAGACTTTTATACCACTATTTTTCAATTTCTTCCAATGACTGCATGAAGAGCTTCATCATGACATCTTCATCTTCTATTTCATATTCATTTATCACATCAATGAAATGCCTCAATTGGTCCTCACTATTGATAGCATTGTTACCTTGGAATTTTGACACTTTTCCTCTAATCTCAAATAGGATGAGATTAAGATAACTAGGAATACCATGAAATTATAGTTTTCTGTATCTTTCTAATCCCAATGGTAGTCATATTGGAGAAAATTTCTGAGCCTATCTTCTAGGGTTGAACCTAACATTTTGCCTTATATTTTTATGTTGGGGGTTTCAATGATGTTGTTGCAAATTATACACATGTTGAATCAAAACATGGTGATTTTTTTTTGAGGTTGAACAACATTTTGATATTGATTTATTTATTGAGCTTTTTGAGAAAATTGAGCTTTCCCTAATATAATTTTTGCTTCTATTTCATATTTCCTTTATTTGAGATGGTCAATAAGATCTACATGCTAATCTAATTCTCTTTCCCTATGCTCATTCTTTGATTGATCATATTGATCAAAATCATGGAACAAAGTCTCTACTTCTTGTTCAATTTCTTGGGATTCAAAGTACGAGAATTGTTATGTCGATGTCCCCTTAGACTTCTTAGATGTGAATGTTGGACTCAAGGGAACACTAAGAGGGGGGAGTGATTCAATGTTCAACAATATTTAACTTTTAATCAGATCTTAAACCATATATAGCACATAAATAGAAGTAAATATGCAAGCACATTGAGGAGACAATTAAAAACACCATAACACCAAGATTTTTACATGGAAACCCTGTTAGGGGAAAAAACACAGTGGAGATTAATCCACAATTTATACTCTGTTAAAAGTATGAGGAAATAGGGAATGCACATGCATTCAGGCACACTGCCTAGAGCTCACTGCTTACAGGAAGGCTCACTGCCTTACCAAAAGTTTGGATTACAACAAAAAATTGAACTAAGAAGATAGCATCTACAAATGCTTGGGTTTAGTTTTGGTAAAGCTCAGTAGTTGATCTTCTACCCTTTTGACCGATTCTGCACTTCTGCTATGCTCTATTCTACTTTTCTCTTATTCACATACAAGATCTTTAATGCACAAGTGAAATTGTGCATAAATTACTCAATCACCCTTCTGATATTCACAACACACCTACTCTTCTCTTCACACTCACTCTCTCTTCAAAATGAATTATCGATCTCATATATATATCCACTATCAAGATTTAATCGCTTTAAGTCGGCTTCAGCAAAACATGAGATATTCTCCAACAGTCGGCTCAAATCACAAGTTATATTAGATGCACGCCCATCAAAGTCGACTAAGGAATAGATAGGACTCAAACCAAAATGATTGAACACCAAACTAATTAAAAAATTACACCTTATACATTCATGACATGTCAAATATATTAAGTCGACCTTTATGAACAAATAACCAGAAAATTATCCTATCGAATCTCCTAACTCAAACACCGATTAATGCGACATCACAAAAGCTTATCATTAAGATAATATAGATACTTAGAAACCTTTTCCGGGGATCCACAACTCAAAATGATGATCCGGTGAAGCATACAAATCAACATACTAACCAAATACCCTGTTCTTCATTTTCTCTGTTGGTAAAACCCTGATCTTAATTCTGCCTACCAGTGAGAGTGAATCTTGATCTACAGACCATAATAATGAATTAGGTTGCCATCAATGGAAACACTAGAAGCCATATTCCAACAAACAAACCATATGCCAACAATCTCCCCCTTTGGCATTGATGGAAACACTTAGTGAAAAATGACTAAGTGTCACAACTTCAAAACACAACTCAAACTCCCTCTTAGAATGATAAAGAATTTCACTACTCTCCTCCCCCTTTGACATCAATGAAAAACATATTTTGGCTCTCCCCCTTTTCTTAATACAAAAATTGGATTAAAATTTTGAAGTACAACTGCTACTTGAATTAGAAAATTATCTTGTACTTATCTTTCATTTTGAAAGAAACTTCTTCAATGCTTCCATTGCAATCCCAATGATTATGATCAGGCTATTGTTCTTAGAAGTCCTATTGATAATCTGAATGAGATATTCTAGAATTGTGATTGCCTCTTCTAATTTCTCTCCTTTCTTCAAAATCTCAATTAGCTGCTCCAACCTAAATTCAGTTAAGTCTTTGACTTTCCAAAAGGTGTCGACAAGGTTGTTTCTGGTGAAGTGGACTTTTGCATGCTCAGACTGCAACTTTTGAATTCTTTCTTGACTGCACCATCTTTATCCTGAAATATGTTATAATCCTGACCAATTTTGATCAACTCAGCTTGAATCTACTCCAGCTTATCCTTGTATCTCCCAACAACATGAGGCCAACAAAGACAATAGTTGTAGATGTTATTTGCTGAATTAATGCATTGCCTCAACTCATTCATTTGATTTTTAGTTTGGTTAGAGATAGCCTGAACTGCTCCTTTAGATGGAGAATAGTTTCTCCTTCTTTCCTATCCTCAGACTCAGAGACTACAACTTCCTTAATGCATTCGATCATTTCTTCAGGAAACACATTTTGCAAACTCTCCAAACCAATGTTATTGTGCACAAAGTAAGTACTCAATGTGCTCTCAATCAGGTCCTTCTCATATGAGGGTCTCTCAAACCATAAGTCAACAATTTTTTGCATCCCATCTTTCTCCTGAATAAGCTGCAGTATCTTTTCCTTGGATAAAACATCTTCTTCTTTGCTTCCTTCTGCCATTACTACATCCAATTCAACTGATTCCAGTTCTTCCCTTGGAGTGTACTCATTAGATTCCTCATTTGGAATGTCCACAATTACTTGTTCTTTGCCTTTTCCTTCTATTTTTGGAGACTTGAGTGTCGAAGGAGTATGAATAACAATCTCTTCTACTCTTTTCTTCTTTCTTCCCATCTCACTAGAAGAAGATCCAACCTCAAGTGCCTTTACTAGAATGGAAATGCTAATTTCTCCAAACTTCCCTAGAGATTCCTTAAAGAATTTTGCATATTCTTGCTCACCATTTTCCAAAGTATTAGAATGTTCAAAAATTTGTTTACAAACCGGTTCATTCTCTTTCCATACAAAATTATTGATTTGTGGCACACAATTCAGAAAATACATCATAAGACATATGACTAGGGTACCAAACTTGAAGGGGTAATCTACCTCCTTTGTTAATTTCACATTTTTCATCAACTAATCTTTGAGCAATCCGCATAGATCAAATTCTTCATCCTCCATTATCATTTTATGAGCGATATAGATGCGCTTGCCAAGGTTGCGCCTTTCCTATTTCTAAAAAAGATTTTATATAAAATTCCATCTGCAATGTACCTTGTTATCAGATCTTTGATCATCAAAATTATCAAAGCCCTCTGATCTCCAGTTACTCCGGTTAGGGTTTTGACCACTTGGTTATGAATCGACTTCTTTTTTGGATTATCCCCAACATTGCATAAACCAGTTAAATTCTTGATTACCTCTTTTGAAATGTGATAGGGTTTATCCAAAGTTAGAATGTCATCATTCAATCTATTCAAGATAAACCTAACAACTTTCGCATTGAAAAAATAAGGAAATTCACTCCAAACACTACTGAATTTGACTCCATTTTTTGACAAACATTCATTGGTCGTTTGAAAAAAAATTTAAAAAAATTGACGAATTGACGAAAAAAATTTCGTCGCTATTTTTTTGTCGAAATTTCGATGAAGAATTAAACGTCGAAATAATGACATAGATTTGTCGGTTGTCAGCATCATAAAATGAATCAAATGTTCATTGGAATATCGATGAAAACTTCGTGTATCCACCGATGAATTACAACCAAAATGCAATTGTAATGGCTCTTCTGAAGCGTCGAAACAACACCAGAAATTTGTTGCCATTTCGACGAAATGGGCAAGGAGTAGCGTCGAAACAACACTAGAAGTTCATTACCATTTCAACGAAATGGCCAAGGAGTAGCATCGAAACAAAACCATAAGTTCATTTCCATTTCGACAAAATGGGCAAGGAGTAGTGTCGAAACAACACCAGAAGTTCATCGCCATTTTGATGAAATGGGCAAGGAGTAGCGTCGAAACAACACTAGAAGTTCATCGCCATTTTGATGAAATGGGAAAGGAGTTACAATGAATCTTTTGTCGCAGCTATAGCAACTTCGTTGGACCTTTTCGGTGATTCGTCGGTGGCCTTCGTCAAAATTGCGACGAAACAATGCAATTTTGAAAAAAAAATTCGTTGAAATGTACCATCGCGGAGACTCTTGGATATGACCACCGAAGCCAACCCATCAGTGAGAGATCAATCATCAACATAGGATAGAAAACTCACTCTGATAGTCCATGTCTTGCTGATGACTTCTGTCAACAAGACAAATCCAATGTCACACCAATCTAACCTCTTTAGGAGTTTTGAACACCGCTAGTTATCAGTAAGACATTCTTAGGGTCTCGCCGATTAAACAAGTGTCTAAGAGAAAGTAAACAAATGGAACCTATTAATTTTCTTATTTTGGGGTTCTTTAATTCATAGAATAGATACCATCTTCTTGTGTATAATGTACTTACATTCAGATTTGAATTTGTGGCCAATTGTCATTGCACATTCCATTTTACTTGCATAGAGTATTCTATAAGCAATATATTGATAATTCCAAATGATTTATGGTGTTGTACAACTCTACCTATCATCACAGTTCTGTTGTTCCCCCCTAGAGAATATTGAAAAGACAACTTTACAATACCAAGTCAAATAATATGAAAAAGACTTACTTCCATACAAATTAAATGATTATTCTCACAATGGCAATTGTCTAATTACAACAACAATTCCATGAAAGGTTATCCATGCTTCATAAGAGATGATTGATCATACATACAGACTGCAAGATTCATAGAAAAATCATTACACTTGAGAACAACCAAGGGCTAACAAGGGAAGGAGTTAAGAAACGTTTGGATTGAAGAGAAAATGTGTAGGGAAAATGTTGAGCAGTGTCAAGAGAACAAAGCTTGTAGAAAATATTCTTGACCTAATCAAGCTCTTGAACAACTTAAACAAAATTAAAATACTAACACATACATGAGACATGTAATGAACTTCCAATATCTGCTATCTTTTTCATTAATGCAGAGGTAGGTAAAGGATAAATAATTATAATTGTAACACTATTCATAGTCCAATAAATTATATTCGTAATTTATGTTCAATGGACCTCAATTTTATAATTATACTGCCCATCTAATACCATATTTTAATCCAGGGTTCAACTATCTCAGATCTAAAGAAGCACCTTCAATTAACCATTTAAAGTACTATAAAATAAGGTAAGAATTTTACTTGAGAAAGATTGGGTACACTTGTAGGATTAAATTTCTTGCAATCATCAGGATTTATTGGCACACAAACACAACCTTCAACATATGAAGTAATGGATGACTGCAAGTTAGTGAAATGGTCCTTAATATGTGACTGGTTTGCAAATTGATTGGTAGAAAATAAGGTTACAAACAGATCTACATGAAAAATTATGAGGACAATCTACTGTAATCATCAAAATAGATGAAAAATGCAAAGGAAAGAACCGAGCTACATCTCTAGAGCC
Source organism: Sequoia sempervirens (assembly GCA_007258455.2). NCBI lineage: Eukaryota > Viridiplantae > Streptophyta > Pinopsida > Cupressales > Cupressaceae > Sequoia > Sequoia sempervirens. The sequence continues at coordinate 18,326 of VDFB02062580.1, forward strand.
TAAAAAAAACACATGCAAGAAACATAAAAAAAAGAACAAACCAATTTTTGGATGAATACAAAATGGTACCTTCAACAAGTGATTCATATGCTTTCACACCTGATAGGACATTAAGAAGATTTTAGTCTTCCTCTATGAAATTAACAACTTACAGAATAAACCTAGAAACCAATATTATATACCTCCATGTGTAGCTAAGGGTAGGTATAAGAGAATTTTTTTTCCTCAATGCAATACCAAAAAATATCAATGTGTGTGTAGGTTTGTATTACTCAAACTATCATTTCACTGCCTAAGGAAAAATACCACAGTGATGTTTTAAATTTCAATCTTCACATAGGATCCCTTATTGCTACACATGCATATACAAGCATTATTCGAGCTCTAAACTATTCAAATATTGAGGATTTAATTAGCTATGAGATGGAAATTTGTTGTTTAGACATAATCCATCATCTTTTACATATCTTTATTCACTCCTAGCACTTTAGATAAATTTGTGTAAATGAGACAAAAATGTGAATCTTTTATGACAAAGAAAATTCTTAAAAGGAGGGGGGAGAGAGCAAAGGGTAGGGGGTAAGAGAATGACTAAATGTATAGAAAAGTATAACATTTTGATCATTATAACAATGAAACAAATCTTATGTTTGAAGCATTAATATCATTTACAACATTTATGATCAAGAATGAATGTAAGTAGAGAAAATTTTGCATACCTGCAGATGGTACAAAATTTCATGGTTAAGTGGAAGCCTCCCATCAACAACAAGATCCAAATATCTATGTATCTATCTCAATCGAGCCTCTAAACCCTTCAGAGCTGTCAATTTTTCCATCAACCTGTTATGCAAAAAAGTCAAACTTTAGAGTTATGTCACCACTAACAACAGAAGAAACAAAGCTTTGAAACCAATTCCACACACAACACAATGTGGTATTCATATAAAGCCATACAAACAAACTAAACTCAAAAAATTGGAATGGAAACAACTTCAAATTATGATGCAAAGCATGGATTCAGGGTATAAAGAATCATTTTTCTGCCACCATAGTGAAAAGTTAGCACTTTCTTTCATCTTTGCATATTGGTTTGATGCTTCAAACGATGCATTTCTTATATTGAAAAGTGCATTACCTTATTGAGCTTCTCTTTGTTTCAAGAATAGTTTAATATTCTCTACTTAACAGGGCCAACCATGTGACAGTGGAAGCTCATTTGGCCCCTCCTACCCCCTCACATCACTCTCAATTCCCCATACCCAATCATATAACATTAATCATTCATTCATCCATTAATAACATATAACATTCATTCACTCATCCATTAATAACATATAACATTCATTCATTCATCCATTAATAACATATAACATTCATTCATCCATTAATAACACATAACATTCATTTATTAACATATAATATTCATTCTTTCAGTTTTTATATATTATCAAAAATATGGTTGTCATGATATGATTACAATAACTTTTTTTTGTTTATTTTTAAAGCTAAAAAAATATGAAGTGGAGTATCATTTTCTAAATCATTTGTCCCCCCTTTAGTTGTTCTGCCCTCTACTTGTGATCTTAATGTACACCTAGTCATCTTCTCATGACGTGGACGCCACTGCAAGGGGGGGTCCGCTGCAATAACAAAGAAATGTTAAACTGATATATTTTATTATTATTGTTACAAGTATTTCATTAATTAAAAGAACATTAGAGTGGTTCTCTTTACCTGATGGGTCCACATCATGTTCCTGAACTTCTGTTATAGACTCATTCTCAACATGCTAAACACCCTCTAAATCCTGATCTGCAGTTGAAACATGAAAGGTTACATTAATTAATACCCCAATTGAAATTAAATATGTTTAAGAGAACATGAGAGTGGTCTTCTTTACTTGATGGGGCCACATCATGTTCTTGACCTTCTCTAGCCTGATCATGCTCAACACATTGATAATGCTCTACATGAGCTATAAAGTTGAAACATGAAAGGTTACATTAATTAATACACCAATTGCAATTAAATATATTTAAAAAAACTTTAGAGTCGTCCTCTTTACTTGATGGGGCCACATCATGTTCCTGATCTTCTCTAGCTTGATCATGCTCAACATGTTGATCACACTGTACATGCTCTAAATTACTAGGATGCACACCATGACCTTCATCTATAGGTTGTGCTCCACCCTCACCAGGTTGCATTCCAATGTCATGTGCAGTATTAGCATTGCTTGAATGTTTAAAACAAATAGGCATGTAATTATTTTATGGTGGAAATTAATATTGAATAAATTGCACAAGTATTCAATTTTAAATAAACTTTATTGAGTTTATTTACTTGTGTGTCAGATGCAGTGGAAGATTGTGTTTGCCCAGTCAAGACTCTTAGGCGTTCAACCATGAATCCATAGCCTTGCTGGAAGGCAATCTTCAAGTCATCTTCTGTGGGAACTCTGTTGAATTTAGAGCCCTACATTTTTGCATAAGATCATGAATTTTGCTTCTATGGTGTGATAAAACCAAAATTGTTTTCAATTTATTATTTGGATACAATATTTCATTTATTGATACTTACAATTTGTGCAGCTAATTTCATATAACCATTAGAGCCAAGTTTGTGCTGCCTGTATTTTTCTAGTCTTGCCTTTGTTGCCTTCGATGTGTCGGGCAGCCTATGAAAAGTTTGAAATACGTTAGATTATGTAAAAAGAAAGAGTAATCAGTATATAATTACATTGTTGATAGTATCACATACCTTCCTTGGCCCGGTGGTGTCTTTCATTTTTTCTTTTCAGCCTTCTCCTTTCCATCTGACACCAGGTCCTTCCACTCCCTCTCCGGAATCATGGGGGGATGCTCGTACTTTTTGTTCTCTAAATGTGACCTATATTGGTCCCTCACATACTTTAGATATGTACCAACTTTCTTAAGGACCTTGGTTTGGTTGAATATTTTATAACCAAAGAGCACAACTAAATGGTTAATGAGCTCATCTTTTAAATCTTGATTTTGGGCATTCCACCATGTACGTATGGTGAGCTCAAAGAGCTCCAATTTAATATCACTTAGATGTTTATAAAAAACATCATTCCTGCAAAATGATCATGGGATCAATAGTCTAAAAAGAGCGATCAATAAGTAAATTTCAATTGGATTATATATAATAATAATTAAAACATTTTAAAGTACTTGGGATCTTCTCTATCTTTATGGGAACGAAATCCTCAGTCACCACAAATGTGATCGGAAATGTTTCCGTACTAGTAATATGGGAAGATCTAGGAAATGATGCTAAAATATCACCAGTGCTAGTGGCCTCCGCATCCCCAAGTACATGCCCTGACGCATGTTCTGGCATGTGTTCGCTACCAGAGGGTGCACTAACAGATGCTTGCATGGTATGTATTGCTGACAATTCAGACGACAATATAGGCACGGATGATGGGGTCAGATGATGTGATGTATGTGTAGGAAGATCAGGATGGACACTTGTACCAACCCCTACTCCTCGGGCAACACTTGCAGTACCTTGATCATGGCTAGGAGCATCATGAGGACGCAAAAAATCCTATAAAAACAACACATATTTTAGTTCATGACATAAAAGAGAAAAATATAAAACCATGAATGAACTTATGTTATAATTAAAGACCTCATGACAACTTACTTGTAAGTTTTGTGATCTCTCAGTCAATATTTTAACCCTCTCTCATCTCATCTGTTTGAGGCACTATGAATAACAACTTAAGGATTTGTTCATTGCATTTTTTTGGGGTCTTCCTTATCATATCAAGAGGGTTTGTAGAATAAGCGATGTCATCATCACATAATATTGACTGCACCTCCCTATGGATGCTCTCGTCTACTGCTGGTGCCTTTCCCTAATCAGTTGACTACAACAAGAATATTACAAACATTATCGAAATTAACCCAATAAACTTATAAAAACAACATAATAATAAAACATTTTGCTCGTATCTAATTTGTACAATTACAATGAGGTAAACCTATCGGGTAGAATCGCTTGAAGAGAAATTGTGATTTGTGCTCTAGGCCAGAGCCTTCTCCGTATGATCAATGTCTTGCTTTGACAAAAATTAAATATAAAAAAATATTACCGAAATGAAACCAATAGACTTACAAAAAAAACATAAGAATAAAATGGTATATTGGAGTCATTAATTGGAGGTTGGGTAAAATGGTACATAGTACGTACCACCCCCATAGTAACTATGTTTGTAACTAAGCAATTCAAATTTTAATTGATTAGCAACTCTTCCCCTGCAGTTATTGATTTTATCTCACATACAAATACACGGTTTCCCTCGTGCACGTCAAATATGCAATTGGCTTGCTTATTTGTTGACCCAGGTCGTGTACTATTTATAAACCTTGCAATATTCCTTGATGCTTTTGGCCTTCCATCAATGTACATAGCCACTCCTTTATTTTGATCCTTATCTTTTAGCTGTATATTTGCTAACAATGCATACCTACGCATACTTTGTGTATATCAAACTAGTTGCATCCAATCTTTGTAACTATAACAGGGTCCGACATACTCCATCAATTCAGTAACTTTGTCATAACAAACCTTTATGTCATCCACGTAAAATAGGCCCAAACCATGTAATGACGATGGTCCTATGCGATATATCTTCTCATTGACACAAAAATTAGTGTTTATTGGAGGAAGTTCCTTGGGTACCCATTATTTTCGTAGATGTTTGTACCTCAAAGGCACCTCAACATCGCCTATGCTCTCATCATCATAGGAACATAACCCCCCTTCAGCAAGAAAAATTCCATGCGTTTACAAATTTTTCTTCTAATCTTTTGACCTCTAGTTGATCTCCCTCTTTTAGACATACTACATGTCTCACTTTCCTTTTCTCTTCTTGAATTTCCCTCGCTCGAGGAAGACAGATCTGAAAAATACCTATTTGGTGGTAACTACACTCATAAGGATGTTGGATGAAGTTCTTTCATGGTGATGTGATCCTAAGGTGACATTATGATTAATCTATCATTTAATCGCTAGAATTTCACAGGTTATAAGGTAATCAAGTCTTGATAGATTGCAAGTTATTGTTACTACCGTCCAAATGTGTCCATCACAAATCAAATCTACTGAACGTTTTAACTCCCAAAGTTTGTAACAAGTGTTAAATGTGACTATGGTCCACCAGTTACACAACCAAGGCCTCAAATGTATTCTCTAATTGTAATCACCGATGATCAAGATCTATGGCTTCCCGCTATCGCATGATCGAAAGTTGCAAGGTCTTTACTGATTGCGATATCATGGGAAACCGCCACCTGGATTTCCTTGGAAATGTATGGTATGGTGGGCCCCTTATTGCCATGTTAGCAATTGTGTCAGCTTTTTTTTGTATGTGTAATTAATTATTTAAATACACTTTAACATAAGTTTACTTAGGAATATTCTATTTTCTAGGTTATTATTATCCTTATCTTTTTGAGCTGTCCTTTTGCTCAAGATAAGATTAGGGTTGTCTTTTCCTGCTTTATTGCATCATTTCCTTTTCGAAGGCTTTTGTAATATTTGTAAAATAATTTCATTCAATAATAATTTATGTTGATTTTTGCTTGCACAAATTTGCTTTGAGGGTTTATAGATTTTGTTTTGAATATCTGTTGCATGTGATAGGTGATTGCTTGTAGGTAATTCTTGGGGACTGTGAAGTTGGTTTTTCAACTTCTACATGGTATCAGAGCTCCAGACCTATTGCTGCCTATTCGTGTTCTGAAGATATTCTCTCACAACATCTTTTTCTATGCAAGGGTTTCAAGTCAGGTTGATTTTTGGTAGATCTGAGGGTAGCCTATTTTTCTATGCAGTTTTGGGCTAAACGGATGTCGCCATCACAATCAAAGCATCCAAAAACCTCAAAAATGCCTTTTGTTTCGTCGATTTAGGCGAAAGTTGAAAAAAAGGAAAAAAAATAGCCAGAGAGGTCGACGGCCTCCCCAACACACAAATCGAGGCATAAAATTCAAAATTCAAAAAAAAAAATTAAAGTTTTTTCCAAGGTTTTTTGTGCGGCTAGTGTAAAAAGAAGCGCCACCCCAGCGCTGCCAAGCGCCCACTAGGGTGCCACCCGCCATTGGCCTCCTGCATCATCACTCGCCACCGGCCACCGGCATCACCCCCAGCACTGACGATCACCACCGAGTTTCGCCCGCCGCTCCGTCGAGCTCCACCGAGCTCCGCCAAGCTCCATCACCCGACGGCTGCCTTTAGCCCCAGTCCGTGGTTCTATTAGGAACCAAGGGCTCCACCACTCATATCTAAGCCCCCTGGTCACTGAGAGGACCAGGGGCTACAAATTTTTAGCCCCTGAGGGCCATTTTTTTGCTCCTGATTAGTGGGAAGTGCCTTTTTACAAGCATTTTTTTCATTTTCTCATAACTTGGGCAAATAGTGTCATTTTTTCAAAAACGAATAGTCGCCAAAAATCTGATTCAACGACGAATTTGATGGTGGTGGTTTGATTTTCTTATTTTTCCGTTTTGATGCCTTTTTCGCTTGTCAAAGCCAAAATTTGCTATTTTCACTCCGGGACGCGTAACTTTTGCGTTCTGGCTCCGTTTTTTGAAAACAAATAGGCGTTGGAAAGCTGGTTCAGTGATCTACACAGATCTAAAACATATTTTTTCAGATTTTTTTACCAAGTATCTGATATTTCTGTTTGATCTCAGCCTTTACCATTTTAATTATTTTCTTGGGAAGTGTGCAATCAAGCTATTTTTTTGAGATTAGCGAGCATTGTTTTTTTATTTGAGAGTATATATTGCTATTTTTTGTCATGGATTTACATAGTATTGCACCCCTTACTCCATTCAACTATTTTGGTTGGAAAAAACAAATGGAGATTCATTTGAAACACAAAGGGTTGTATAGGGTAACCATGGGTACAGAAATTGAACCTACAGGTGCTACTGAAAAGAGAAAGTGGTTTAATAGGTGTGATGAAGCTTATGGTACATTATGTCTTTCTCTTTCATCTAACCTTATTTTTCACATTGAGTCTTGCACTACACCAAATGAGATATGGGCTACTTTGGAGTCTTTATTTGGGAAGCAGGATACTATGAGAGGGTTTCAGTTAGATAATGAGCTTATTGGCTTAAATCCTAGGGATTTTGACAGCATCCAAGAGTTTTTCACCAAAATCAAGTCTCTTAGATTACATTTGTCATAGTGTGGTGTTCAAAAAGAAGACTCTCAATTGATATTGTCCATTCTTTCTAAGCTTGGACCAGATTATTCCATTTTTGTATCTACCTTTTATGCCACTAGGGATGCACTTGGTACAAGATTGACTATGCCATCTCTTGATGACTTTGCTTCATCTCTCACTCGAGATAAAGCTAAGTTAGCTAGCATGGGCATGGTGAAACCTTCTTCCTCTTCACATGCACTTATTGCATGACAGGAGCCCAAAGATCAGAAGGCTTCTACAGGAAAAGGAAAGAAATAGAAAGAAAAGGATTCCAAACCTCATGAGTAGCAAAAGGAGTCCTTAGATTCATCCTCCTCTTCTAAGGGGAAATAATCCAGGAAGGAGAAGGGTCCATGTGCATATTGCAAGAGGGAAGAACATGCAGAACATAATTGTTACAAGAAGGACATTGATGACCTGAAACATCTTCTTCAGAAACATCAGATTGATTTTCCTTCTAGGATGTCTGCATCATCTTCTTCTCCTCATTCTTCTTCTTCAGAGCAGCATAACACAAGCACAACTAGTTTACATACTTCATCAAATATGAAGGGACATGCTCTTTGTGCTTCTTTAGGTATTGGATCAGGGAGATGACTTCTAGATTCAGGAGCATCTCATCATATGGAATCTTCACAGACTATGTTCACTTCCTTTGAGCCTTGCACTATGTCTCCCATTTTGATGGGAAACAATACTTACATGAGTGTTATAGGGAAGGGGTCTATTAGTTTTGGGGATGACTCCTTTCAGGATGTCTTGTGTGTCCCTCACTTGAAAAATAACCTTCTTTCCATCTATCAAATAACACGTGGGGGCAATGGGAGATATGTGGAGTTCACACCTGATTTGGTTATCATAAGAGACTTAGAGAGTAGAGCAATTATTGCTACTAGGATAGTGGATCACTCATCTTGATTGTATTCCTTCACTGATTTTGCTATAGGTGGTGCTTCTATTCCTACAGATGTTCCTCACACTTCGAGTGTGCATCATCATTCAGAGCCTTCCATTCCATCTCCTCCACCTCCTATTGCTTCTTCTGTTTCAGTGCAGCAAGATCCAGTTGATCATACATCTTTGGAGGTTTCTATTGAGTCTTCACCTACTTCAGCTTCTCCTTTGTTGAGGTCACACCTGCTTCTATGGAGACATCTTGGGCTGCACCTACTTCACCTTTAGCGATTGAGTTTATTCGGCCTCTTCCCTCTCACTTCTTTCAGGAGATGCAGTTTCTTCACTTCTTTTGGAGTTACTTCATTCTGGGGGGGATCTGTGGTCTCTTTCTTCCTCTCTTATGGGGGGATTCATTTATGTATCTTTGTGATGGATGGTTTCCTTGGGGGGTCTTATGTAGTCCTCCATCTTTCATCACTTAGTTTATTGCATTCTATTTTGGGGAGGAGTTTTGTTGCCATGTGGTTTTCTCCTTTACCCCGTTTGATTTAGTTTTTTTGAAATTTGATTTTTCAAAAAAAAAAGAAAATTTTGCATGGAGGAAAAATAAATCAAAAAACTTGATTTTTTTCTTGGATTGCATGCACAAGGGCTGTACGGCTTCTAGAACAAAAAAAAGTTGTCTCAAAAGCTCCCGACACTAAAATAGGGCGTATTATATGTCATTTTTCATCTCCCAGATGCTCTGGATCTGATGGCAAGGTCCAATCTGCCTGAAAATGTACCAGAAGCTTCACAACTCCTAAATTTGACAAATATTCAAACCCTCATAACTCTGGCATAAAATGTCAGATTTAGGCAAAAAAAAGTCAAACTTGACTTTTTCTATAGCCCTGAACTCGAATATGAGCTCATATCTCCTCCAACATGTGCCGAAAGTAACCATGCAAGAGCACCCAAATAGAGAAACAAACTCAAGGTATGAAACCCTCGAGGAATCCCAAACGAACTCTGCACTGAATCTCTCAAAAAATCTAATCTCTCAAAAAATCTAAGAAGGGGCTGCAAATCAAGGCTCTGATACCATGTTACAGTGTGGTGTTCAGAAAGAAGACTCTCAGTTGATATTGTCCATTCTTTCTAAGCTTGGACCAGATTATTCTATTTTTGTATCTACCTTTTATGCCACTAGGGATGCACTTGGTATGAGATTCTTGGGGATTGTGAAGTTGGTTTTTCAACTTCTACAGTTTTGAAGGCAGTCGTTCAATGATTTGATCAAACTGACGGATCAATGGCTAGTATTTAAATCAACATCAAATACGATTGGAGCCATTCGTGCAACACATGAGTAAGCTTTAATGGAGGATGACACTTACTGGCATGATTTGATCGAAATAAAAAAAATTCTACTACTTTTATTGTATCACAAAGCATTCAAGTATTTTGCGAAGTAGTCTCAGAGCCAAAAGCGAAGTTACGAGTTTCTACAATGAAGAATTGGGATTTCTGCAAACACAAAAGCCATGAGTTAATTTATGTGTCACCTAGTTATTCTGCACTTGAATTTGAAAAATTGTTTACTGTATGCTTGTTATTGGGCTTGTTGATAAATTTTTTAGGGTTGTAGGTTGATTGAATTGTGGGGAATTACAAGGTTTTATTCAATAATTTCATTTTTTGGTTAGTCCTAATTATTTGAAGTGTGAAATAGTAAGTAAGCCCTAGTTTATCCAAGATGGAACCTCCAAAGCAACACTCTGGCCAAATTGATTATTTGAGTAGGAACCTATATGATGATTTCTTGGATCAATTGCCATTTTCAACAAATGATAGGAAGAAGGGGTTGGTTCTGATGTGAGGAGAAATCCTAGGGAGGGATTGGTATATAATTGTTCAAATATAGTCGATGCTAGGGTTCCTCTTATAGGCTTGGAGATGTTTAGACTATGGTATGGACAAAGGAATTTGCCTCACCCCTTCTCAAATGGTTGGATGTATGATATGGGGAAGTTGGTTGTGCCAAATGTGTTCCCTGATATAGATTTGCTTAGGCTCGTGGCTGCGAGATATGACCCAGTTATGTGGGTAATCAGGGACAATGATGGAAGGGTTCTGTTGAGCATTAACAAAGAAGAGGTCCAACAGGTTTTTGATTTGAGTGCGCCGAGTGTATATTTGGTTCCTATCAATCTTGAGGAAATGAAGCAGGAATATGGAAAATTAAAGTCTCTTTTCAAAGCTAAGTTGCTTCCACCTCATCTGGCTAGGGCAGGGGGTACAAGATTTAATATTAGCCCTAGTGACCAAGAACCATTCAAAGTAAATTTCTTTGCAAATCATTTCTTGGCCACTTTTTATTCATTGTGCCAGATTTTAGGTTTCAATCCTAGCACGATGATGCCCATTGCCTACATGTTAATGGTGGTGCAAATACAACACCCCAATTTCTCTGTGACATATGATTTTGCCTCCTTCTTGGCTGAAAGGATACATGAAGGGCTGTCGAAGTTGCAGTGGAATGATATAGGCACTCAATTCTTTTGGTATTCTATGTTGATGCATATGTTCTTGTGCAAGAATGCTGACTTCTTTTCTGAGAAGATGGAATTAAAGAAATTTGTTAATGGAGAAAGATTTCCTGTACAAATATGGACTGCAGACTTATCGTGTAATAAAGAAGGCACCAGTTATGTGCAATTTGATAATTTATTTGCTTCCAGATTGAGGGCTAGACTAATGGTGAATGTACCCAGGATCCCTGAGGAATTGCATGATTTCCTCAGACCGAAGGGGAGGAGGCTAGAATTAAAAGTCTACCATAACTGGGGTGACATTATTCCATACCTAGTCAACACTGTTTTGAGGGTATACGGTTTTCAAGGAACCCACCATATACTGCCATACAATGTGCCACCAAGAGTGGAATTTGCAGAGGTTATGTGGCAAATAGGTTGTATCCATGAGGATAACCTCACTGGGAGGGGTAAGGGAACCCTTTTCCCAAATTATACAGTGGTATCTGATTTTATATTTTCAAAGGGAGGATGGGTACACTTTGGAAAATTATTTGATGATTACCACTTAAGGTGTGGTCCAAAGAGGCAACATGATCTTGAGGGCTTCTTTGCCCTTTTCAGACAAAGAATAAAGGGTGGCAAGTTTGTGCATGAGTTCAACTTTCTTGAGGAACTGATTAGAAATGAATTTGATCTAAATAGGTAGGAGTTGAACAAGGAGAAATGGATAGCTTATGATAAGCTATTAGATATTGTGCACAAAATGGATCCAAAGTATGATCCATTGTTGGAGTTCAATCCACATCATAAGAAAATTGATTTTTTGATGGGGAAATTCAAATAAATTATGGGAACCTTGAGGACCAAGATGATAAACTTGGAATTGAGTCAGGGTGTGCAGGAACAAGGAGCTAGACCAATGGAAACAAGGCCAACATACCAGCCTATAGAAAGGTGGCCCATTTATAGGAGGAAAAAGGATGACAAAAGTGATGAAGAAGAAGTGGATAGAAAAGGTAAACAAATAATGAAATTGCCTACACAACCAAGTCCAAAGCTCAAAACACCTAGGGCAATTAAGATTATTGATCTGGAATCATCACTAGAAGATAGTCCTTCATCACCACCATCCGAACCAAGCCATAAGAGGCAAAGGATTGATCAACCACCAGAGGATGTGATGGATGAGATTGTTGTTACTGATCAAGATATGTAGATTGGTATGCCTTGCCCTCTTAGGTCAACTAAATTGGTTTTATCCAATTTGGATATGAAAGGAAAATGTGTACAAGATGCAAGAATGGAGACATGTAAGGAGTTTCTTGATGATGATGCATTTATAGAAACTCCTATCTTTTTGCAATTGGTGTGGAGGATGAAATTTGAGGAATATCAAAATAAATGTAAAAAGAGGAGAGAGTTGAGACCTAACAAGTTAGACTAGGAGAATGATGAGGAACTGAAAGTTGAATTAATGGAAGAATTCAAGAAAATTACTCCTGAGGAAGGAAGAAAATTGGTGACTCAGGCTGGTGTATTGATTACGCCTAAATGGGACATTGCAGATGTTGTAGCATTTAATGCTATTCTAAAGTCCAAGCATCCCTTTCAAGACTCTGAAGAAGAAGTCAAGGCAGCACTGCAAGACTCTGCCTTCAATGAAGAGTATGAGACTTTGGCAATTTGGACATTAGCCCCACAAGGGAGAAAGCCAGATGTTATAGATATTAACCCAAATTTTAGAAGACGGTTAATAATAAAAATAGCTTCAAAGACCTTAACCACTGAGGCCACTAATCTAACTGTGAATGTGGCCAAATTGGCCCAAAAGATTGCTGAAATAGAAGAGGATGAAAAGAAGAGACTGATGGAGAAGTATAACCTTTTGATTGAGGAATACAAGAAAATGAAGAAAAAGAATGTTGAGTTGTAGACCGAGGTGGATAGGTTAAGGTATAAACAGATTGGGGATACATCAAGTGCTCTAGGAATCAGTTCATTACCTTCCACATCAGGGTCAATGCCTCCTGCTTCTCCAATTGTTTCCACACCAAGGTCTCCTAGTCATAATCCTTCCCTCACCCCTCCTTTAGAACAAATTGATGAAGAAACAGAGTGCTCTGTCCATCCTACAAAGAAGCAACTCATGTAGAAAATTGAAGAATTATAGGCATCATTAAAGGTAAGTGAGGAGGGATCTCTTTCAAAGAAAAAGGAGATTGTCACTACTGTCTTGAGGCACTTAAATGAAAAGGTTGATAATGGATTATCATCTATACATTCTTTATATTATTTATTATTTGATGCAATAAAGAATATAGATAGGGACTAGGAGGTAGTGATACCACTAATTCAAAATTGGATCCCTAGGGTCAGTGATTTGGGTATAATGTATACAACCTCAAGGATTGATACAAATAATAGGCCCCAATCATTAAAGCCTACTCATGTGTTAGTAAAATCATTGCAAGGTTTTCAGACCTTACCATACGACTTGAGTAGGAGGATTAGGGAATTGGTGAAGAATTTTGATGATTGGGGTAACACATTGTTACCTGATATAATTGATGAGCAGGGGAATATTAGGTCACTCCAACAGTGGCAAGATCAAGCAAATGAGGTCATCAACGACCAAATTAAATTAATTTGTGATGAATCAGATTATGATTTGTTGGTGAGCTGTATGGATAAAATCATTAGCACCAACTCATTTTTGGAATCTTTTGAAAGAGATGCAAATCAGGTAGCAGTTAAATATACACCTTATAATGCTAAGGTAAATGAGGTAATTAATTTTGACTGGCCGACTGATGAAGAATATGAGAAATGGGTAACTAAATATTTAACCGAGGAAGAATAAAAGAAGTGGGCTGCTAACGGTTGGAAAATAAGCTGTTGTAGTTACAACGGTTTCCAATTTTGCTTTGGTGGCAATCTTGGCATGGGATTCTTATGGCTTTTGTTGTTGCATAAAATTTTCTCAACTGGCATGATGAACATGAATATTCTCCAGGGTGATTGATGTTGTAATGATTTTTGGAATGTCACCAAGTATTCCAATTGGCTAGTGACATGTGTACTTTCTGGCCGGATGCTTGTTTTCTCCTTCATTTTCTATAAGAATGATTTCGAGGCCAGAAGTATGGGTTAGCAGGTTAGATAATTTTGAGTCGAGTCTACGTGAAGTTGCAGAGCAAATTGTAAAGTTTGATGGTTTTAGAAAATTCAATTTAGGTTCTAAGTCATTCTATAATAGGTTTTGAATTCATGGGGATTTAATGTTGTATAACAATACTAGCATTTGAGTTGAAATGATAAATTCAAACTCATGTCTCTCCAATATACATGCATATCTAAATTTTGAATAAGATAACTAAGGGTTGTTTCATTCATCTCACTGTAGTGGTGTGTATGATCCTTATTTTAGCTTTAATTAAAGGGATTAATTAAAATGCTTAAATGGGATTATAGGCAGATATGTTCTATATAAGGATTTGATAAGTAGTATTGGGTTAGAATACATATTGATGAGATTGCAATGCAATGTTGTTAGGGATCATATATGTTGTGTTAAATCTGCCATAAACCCTTGAATACTTATGAATTTGACTCCCACAATGGATATATGGCACTGATCTAAGTTGTATGATTTAGTATTTGTTCATCTTTACCTAGATCTTGCCAAAAATTCCAAATCAATGACCTATTTTATCTTGTGATTGTGTTGTAGTTATCTCATGCTCCAAATAGCTGATAATGTCGATGAAAATCCAATTCTATTTGATATTATCCTATTATGTTGAACTATTAAATGAGATTATCTATTATTGCTAATGTTGTTTATGATATTGGTGCAGAGGTTGTAAACACATTAAGGGATCACCCTCTCGGGTCTTGCAGAGCCTAAAGTGTAGGAGGATTTTTTAAAGTCCTTGTCAATTGGTCTAGGTCCTTCGGGTTGCCCTTGATTGTGATTGTAAATTCCATAGGTAGATTAGAAGACCAACCTTGTTACATTGTAAAACAAAACCAACACTTCCCTCTACCCTTAACCTGAAACCTTAAACCCTTAACCCTTAAACCTTAAACCCTTAAACCATCTACCCTCTACCCATAATCCCCCCTCCCTCTATCTCTCTTCCACTCCCTCCCTCTCTCTCTCCCTCTCTCTCTCTCAAGTCTCTCCATCCTACCTCCTCTCCCTCTCTTAGGTATCTCTCAACCCTTAAACCTCCCTTCCTTTATCTCTCTCTCAAGTCTCTCCCTCCTAGCACCATTCCCTCTCTCAGGTCTCTCTCTCTCACTTACTCACTCACTCTATCTCAAGTTTCTCCCTCCTACCTTCTCCCTCTC
>VDFB02062580.1:33449-82998 GCA_007258455.2 Sequoia sempervirens
GGAAGGATGCTGGCAAAGGTTGTAGAATTTGGCTTGACACCTGCTGATTTCATTTGCTTGAAAGTTTCTAAAGCCTTTTCGACAAATCCATTTTGTGCATATCCTGCAACCATTGCAGTCCATGAGATGACATCTCTTTGGGGCATTGTGTCGAACACTTCACATGCCTTGTCTATCATTCCACATTTTGCACACATGTCTACCAGAACATCTCCAACTATAATATCTGATGAAAATCCCCCTTCCATTATGCTTTGATGGATGTCCATACCCTGTTCCAAAGCTCCCATTTTAGCACAGCCAGGGAGTACGCTGGCAAACGTAACTTGATCAGTTTGGAGACCTGTTTGTTGCATATGGTGAAATAGTGTGACTGCCTCTTGAGGATAACTGCAATAATTGTATTTCATGAGACGATATCTCATTCTTTCAGGTGATTAAAGACTTTCCTAGCATCAACCAAACTTTCGTAGTGCTGTGAGATTGAGATGAGTAGTGGATGGCAATGGCATTTTATGACATTGCCAGTAGTAAGGCTGGGAGCATTTTCACTTATATAGCGGAGATAATAGTATACAATCAAGTTACAAACCCTAGATGAAACAAATCAAACCCTAGAGAATTTCTTGCTCCCATTCGACACCAATTTTTTTTTTCACGATTGAACAAACAAAGGACATTAAAATATTTGTTAAAAACCTTACACCCAATGAAACCAAGCATCCACAACTACTATCAACCCACAATTAAATCCTATCAAAAATGATTTTCAAACATAAGTCACTAACACAGTAGCTAGAACCAAGACAGGCCCGAGTGCCCCCATTTAAAACTCTAAATAAACTCTGTTTGGAAACACCACAGCAACTCCAAAGAATGATCTTGTAATGAAATTGGGAGAGAAACAAAACATATTTCAAAGTGAATGCTATTTCTCCCCCAAAGGTTTGCTCGGGTTTTGCCTAATCCATGGTGGCAACAACCTCCAGTCACACTCCTTAAACAATAAATATCTGTGTTGAAAGTATAGTTAATCTAATACTATGGCAAGTGATTTACCTCAAGCTTCTGCACAAATTGTGTTGTGCTATCAATGATGCTGATGAGAAAAAATGGGCAGAGTTGTGTAGGAAAAATTTACGAACCCTACGACGGCAGAATGATTTTAACATGAGATGAACCGAAACCTATCTCCCTTCAGTTGCTGCTTCAATCTATTCACAGTAAACAAAAGTAGATCTGAAAATCAAAATATTGAGTTTGAGGTCTATTTAATTTCGATTTGATTTGGAAATCTGCAAGATTTTCTGGCGTCGGCAGGATTTTATGGCGTGAGACAGTTCTGGTGGGCTGTGCCCACAATTTATTAATATAGCCTATTTGCTAATTATAAGCCGATGATAGAATTATAGAACTCCATTACAATTTTTCCAATTCTGAAAAATCTTAGAAGTTAGAGCCATGAGTATGTTTTGTGGCACTGGCTTCTTTTTTTAATTTTGCCAATGACGACCTATGAATGAAGGTTAAGGTTTAGGAGTGATCAATTTAATAGGATATTTGGGACATTTGCTTTTACTGTTCAAGCTTTTATGTTTGTTCTTGATTTAATGTTATGTTGTGGCAGCATGAATGCACCTGTCATGGTTGAGCTTGAAGGAGAGACTGATCCGCTGGAGGTAATGTCGTACAACCTTGTTTTTTTCATTTTAAATGCTTTTATGGCTAACATTCGTTGGAGTTATCATTATAGGGAATGTGTTGAATACAATGATAGAAGAACATTTAACATGATCTATTGCTTATATATTTCTGTGATATTTTTTCACATTGAATTTGAAATATAATTTTTATACATCCTAATGCTACTTGTGAACAATGAGTTTACTGTTCTTGCTGACTTCATTTGTTTGGACAATGCACATATCATATATGTATTAATTTTTTTAATATACTTTTGTGGAATAGTTATTTTGACAACATTTTGATATCTGCTGGATTTCCTTGTTGGATGAAGATTGCAATGAAAGAATTACGTGAGCGTAAGATTCCTTTTACAATCCGGCGTTATTTGCCTGATGGAAGGTGAGATCATTGTTAAATGTTTCTAGTCAGTAGTTTTGATACTATGATATACTTTGGTGATGTAATCAAATATCCTGCGATTCCTCTGATACTATGATATACTTTGGTGCATGTGATCAAATGTCTTGTGATTCCTATGATAACTATAGAGATGTACTTTTGTAGATTATGCAGTTTATTAGAAATTTGAATGATTGGACTTGGTAAAAAGAAGATATAGTCAGTTGGGGAAATGAGAGTTACCTTGTGTTATTCTTGATAAATTATTTATTTTACTTTATGATTCATCACAATGTGTAATGAATGAGTAGTATTACTATAAAGTATTAAGTATACACAAAATGAGATGTGAAGTGTATTCTACCAATTTTCAGTCTTAATGTCAAACACTTGTTACAACTTTACTAGTTGTGTTAAATTGAACATGAATAGACCTGTCTGTTATGGTCTTCATTACTTGTTAGTTAATGGCTAGTGCTTATATTTTATAGTTGGTCCTGCCTGCACATTAATTGTTTTTACCACAGATATCCATTCGTAACACTTGTTACCTTCAAAGTGCTGGAACATTTCACAATCAAAGAAGGAAATGTCAAAGAATAAATATATATTTTCTATCATTTAGATTTTTTGACTATATTTCCAATTTTTTGATTGTAATGTACCGAAAAAAACTGCAAAAATGGTCACACAGTCATCAAATTTAACTCCTGCCTGCAGTATGCATCAGCTTAAGTGTTATTTCTTATTTATTTGGTGACTATGTAAAGGTAAAGGCAATGGTAACTTTGTAGGTCATTGCCAAGCGAGAGACCAAATTTGTGGATTGAGCCTCTTACTTTTGGAATAGAGGGAAGTGTTTTTCCCGAAGTTGCATGGACACAGATGATATATGGATCTGGCCATTTTTGAAGACCCCTAATATGGATATTGCTGGATATGACATTTGTAAAAATCACATACACATATTTAACACACTTTTCTAAGTTATTAGAGGAGATTTTCATTACTTTAAAAGCAACATTTTTAAAGAAGATTTTCATTACTTAACAACATTTTTGTAGAGGAGATTTTCATTACTTTTCTAAGTTATTAGAGCAGATTTTCGTTACTTTTCTTAACAACATTTTTAGAGGGGATTTTCATTATTTTCTAAGTTATTAGAGGAGATTTTCATTACTTTAAAAGCAACTTTTTTAGAGGAGATTTTCATAGCTTTTCTTAACAACATTTTAAATCTCCTTTGTCCTGTAGTGACTGCACACTGCACAGTTGCGTCCCCTTTTACTGCCTTAATAAATTATTAATTTATTCTGAATGTTTTAATCTGAGTTTAATTTCTGAAACGGGGACATTACATATGCATAGGCACAATTCCAAATGAATCTGGGTGAAAAAAATCCATGCCCTAGGCAAATCCATAGACAAATCAAACCCCTTTCTGAAAACAAATCATACCTGGAATCATCTAGGTTTTGGCTGATTTGGTAACTTAAATATTTTATGTTCAAAATTTTTGCCAAGTCTGAGTCAAGTTTGGGTTTGTTGAGTTTTGCTGAGTTATGAGTTTTTAAGCTATGGTTGACACACTTTTTGATTGAGTAAGGGGAAGTCCATTTCCACAAAGAATTCTAGTATCATCGAGGAACTTGTCAAAGCTATCAAAGAGAAATATTGCATAGTTTGTGGTCCTTAGGATCATTTGGATTGCTTTGGCTAGGTGAGCCAATCTAGCAGGAGGCTGGAGGACAACTTCTAGTCTAGAGCTTGCTACTAGCTCATAGACTGGATTGATGGTTTAGTAGCAAACTTGGTTTAGAAGGTTTTCAATAAGGCCCATATCAACTGAAGACTATTGTTGTTGATTGATGAGGTAAAGTCCCATTTGAGAAGTTTAATAAGGTAGAGTCCCATCTAAGAAGTAGTTCAGATTGTGAGGCAAAGTTTGCCTTGAGGAGCAATTCTTCAGTAAGTCCCACTCTGAAGAACAATTGAGTTGAGATCTAGTTCCCACGTAAGGAGCATTTCAGTGAGGTTGTCTACTGTGGAGGTGTACTCTTGTAAGAATGATGAATTGTAAGACATATAATGTTGATGCTCTTCCAGTATATAAACTATATGTAATAAGGGAGGAATGTTGGGAAACATTACATACGTTTTAATATATGTAGTTCAATGTTAAGTTAGTTTGTTGGTTTGTTGAATGGTAATAGCAAACCATTTTGCTCGATGAAGCCAATTCACTTGTCATATACCAGGGCTTAAAGGTTCAATAATTTGCTGCATGAAAGCTTTGGTACTAAATTAACAAAGTTTAAAATGGCCAATCATGAACATTGGAGATAAGAAGATCCAAGTTTCTATATAGTGGAAATATATAGATATTCAATGTCAAGCTATTTATGATCAGGAGAGCCAATGTTGATTTCAGGGCAACCAGGTTCAAGATGATGTTGCTTGAGCACATTCATTGTCCAAGAGTCATATGAAGTTTTTACAAATGGTTTGCTCTAATGCTATAAGGGTGCTATCTTATGAGAGCTTTGTATCAAGCGCTTAGTGTGGTGACAATGTGCCTGCCTTTGAGAGGAAACTGCTGTAGCTTCATGATTAGTCATGTTACACAAATTCTTGGAGCTTCCTTGTTAAAGATCTCCTTATTCTTCATTCATCACTACTCATGAGAAAAAGGAAAAGAAACTAAATAGCAGATCTGACAAAGAAAAGGATATATAGATTCCTTTGACAAGCAGACACTTCACCTGATTGAAGACCAAAGGAATCTCGGGTTAGGAGTATTAAATTGGTTGGTTGATACCACTCATGATCAAGAATGCCATGATGAGGATTCCAGAGGATGCAGTCCATTGATAATTCTGCAAGTATTACAAGAACTTCTGGAGAAGTTCAATTTGTTACTTCTTTAGGTTGTGAGCAAGCAGTTTCTGAAGTTAATAGTAGGGCTGAAATTTGGAGTGCAAAGAAGAAAATATTCAGGATGCCTTTGATGGTTTTTGAATGGGGCCATGGCTTGGTCTTGATATTGTAGTGAAGCTTATGTTTTGTGGCAATGTCTCAGGTTCCTTTGGATTCCATGCATATCAATAATCTTTATCCTGACAAGACCACATTGCAAGCAAGGAAGAAGTTAACATATGTACAGAGAGGAATGTGCTTTAATATTGAGTATTGCCATAGGTTCAAAGACTATGGAGCTCATTGATGCTACAAATGCATCTCTATGATTGATGGATAGGCATATATGAAATTTGTAATGATCCATGCCTTGTCTATGCAGATGAAGCTGATTGTTTCTGATAAATGTGGAGGAAAGCTTTTCTAACAAGAGTAGAAATCCAGGTTTTGAGTTTCTTTGTGTTTACCAGAGCTTGATTACAGTGGAGCAGACAGCCGTTGATCTCCATGCAGGGAGTATTCTTGACAGTAAATCTTATTTAATGGATTCAATATACTTTTATATGTCTTATCAAATGAAATCATTTTCTGATGAGAACACAAATCTATGTAAAATAACCTGCAACATAGATGATGTTAACTCAAAAAGAAAACCTATCTCATTAATCATAGTTCTCAAATTGAAAACACCTAAAGGCATCATTTATTTACACATGTTTTTTGGGTTTGCTTCTCTATGCAACTCTTTGAAGGACAACAAATTCAAATATACAATTAATACATAAATTTCAAACATGGTGTAAATAGAGACATTTAAAAGCATGCATAAAGATCATTTATCATAGAGTCAGATTAAAAAACCCTAGATATAATCTGAAATAATCTCTATTTTACTAAAAAGTTAGAAAGTACTGTTTTTTTGCAAGTTTCAATTAAGAACAAGGCCACAATTAATTAAAAACTTATTGTAAAAGCGCTTCAATAAATAGGGGATATGCTCTCCAATATTGACTTAATCTTCAAATTGAAGATGTCTATTGTTGCTTAAAAATTAAAAGTTTCCTTCCCTTCCTCTGGCCAGAAGTTTGTATCTTTGCAGAACTGCCTTAGGGTTTACATTTCCTTGCAGTCACTTTTTGCCTTTTTGGTCATTTGAGTTAACAACATATGATTCAATCCCTGCAATGAACTACAATGTTTACTAATTAGAATATCGCAATGCAGGAAATTTACTTAATGATATACTATGAGTGAGGACAACTGCTGTAACTAACTATTTCAATATGCTACCAGCAAGTGTAAGTTAACTTTTAATGTCTACAATATTTGAGCAAGCATACGAGACAAACCCTTATTTCCTATGTGCTCTACGATATGTAGGTAGGGAGGCACCAAACTTTGTTGCTGGGGTTCATGACATACTTTATCCTGACCTGTTCAGGATTCAAAGAAAGAAACTGGTCCTGTCAATGTGGTTTGGTCCCAAAAAGTCAATTCGTTTGTTTGGCCAAATAGCTATACCAAAGTAATAAGAGTGCTTTACATTCCATTTTGTTGGGTTCTCTCTTTACAGTTCGAATACAACCTTCACTGACATGGTAACCTCAGATACACCACTGTCTGCATTGTGACAATGTTACCTTTAGATGCAAAGTTATGAAATGACAAAGAGAGATATCATGTTCTAACTCAAATTCAGACTTGTCAAGTCATTAGCATGGAGATCTACAGTCATTCAGTTCCATGTAAGTAACCATGAACATAAATGGGAATGTAAGACACAGCTGAAACCAGCTCAACCAAAATTTTATATTTGAGTGTATGCGAAAAGAACTAAGTTACCGGTTCGGGTACGAGAACCCGGTACGTGGGTACGGGCAAAATTTTTTTAGGGGTTTGGGTACGTATGGGTACGTGTGTGTGTGTGTGTGTGTATATATATATATATATATATATATATATTAATAATTTAATATATTATAAATCTATATGTATTATATATACAAAAAATAAGAGAAATATAGAGAATTGTAAAACTAAATCATTTCATAGTATGATACTTGATCATTGATCAATGCCAAATGCCAAAGATAAATATTAAATGCCAATTGATAGTTGAAAAATATTCAAATAAAATTACTAAATTACAAATGTAGTTCATGAAACATTGAAACATGATTCAATGTTCATTGTTCAAGTGCTCATCAATCATCAAAAGGATTGTCAGAATCATCATGACTTGGATTTTGAGCGGTTTCAACTTCAAAATCATCATCATTTGAACCCAAAGTGGATCCAACACCATATGATATGTCATCAATATCACCCACATCATCCATAGTGGCTCTAGCAAGATCCTGAATGGTTGCATCCAAGTCAGTAGACTTGGGTGCTACATCCCAAAGCCTCGCTGCCCCCTCCCTGTATTGAGGATCCTTACGTGACAAAAGACGCAAATTGGAATGAATATACACTAAGTCTTCAGCTCTTTTTGCAGCCAACTGGTTACGCTTCACTGAGTGGATAAAGGAGTATGTACTCCAATTCCGTTTAGCGGCAGAAGAGCTTGCAACCTGGAGAGAAAACCAACAAAATTAAAAATAAAATAAAAAAATGCAAGATAAATTCAAGAATGTTAAGTGTTAAATTTTACAATACAAGTGGCAAAAAAAAAAAACTTACTTGTGAGAGGATCTTGATTGCAAGAGGTTGGAGGTACATATAATCTTGACCATGGAGGTACCATCATGTAAGAGCATCCATTTTGTATTGGTCTTTAGCAACAAAATGGTGTATGATAACCTCCAAGGTGTGCTTGCACTCCAACTAGAAGACCTTTCTCTCTGTCTTCACTTATGAACCTGATGGATTCAAGGTTCTAAACTGGCTTAGATCATTAACTAAGCCCTCCTTAAACTCTGTCACAAGAGTTGCTATCCTTGTGCATGACCTTGGTGGCTTCAACACTCTCTATTGCTGTCTTTGGAGTAGGCCAATTGAGGATTGCTTCTACCTTGCTGCTGTCCATCTTCAAGTTGCCATGTGATAACACAAAACCAAGGTACACCAGCTCTGTTTTGATGAACTCACACTTTTCCAGATTGATCATTAGCTTCTCCTCCTGCAGCTTATTGAAAATCAGCTCAATGTGTTGGAGGTGCTCTTCTCTTGTTTTGCTATAGATTAGTATATCATCAAGATACACTACTACAAACTTGCCAATATAGTCCTTGAGGATTTCATTCATGAGTCTCATGAATGTGGAGGGGGCATTAGACAAGCCAAATGGCATTACTAGCCACTCATAAAGACCCTCATTGGTTTTGAAGGCTGTTTTCCACTCATCACCCTCATGTATCCTAATCTGATGATAGCCACTCTTTAAATCTATCTTGGTATAGTACCTAGCTTCACCTAGACAATCCATGAGATCTTCAATCCTAGGGATGGGAAACGTATACCTGATGGTTATCTTGTTGATTGCTCTGGAATCAGTACAAAGCCTCCATTCTCCTCCTTTCTTGGGTGCTAAGACAGTGGGTACTGCACAAGGACTAATGCTTTTCCTAATGAGACCTTGGTCAAGTAGCTCTTGAATCTGCCTAGCTATTTCCTCATTTTGCTGAGGTGTCATCTTGTAGGCTGCTTTGTTTGGAAGGGTGGCTCCTGGTATCAAATCTATCCTATGACTTATGGCTCTTTTAGGAGGTAAGGTTGCTGGTTGACCACTACTTACAATGCTTTCATAGGTCTGCAACAAGCCCTGAATCTCCTTGGGTAACTCTTGCTTTTCAGCTGCCTTCTCTTTGCTTGCTTCTCTTGGCTTGATCAATACTGCATAGCCAACTCCTTCTCCTTCTTCCAAGGCCTTTAAGAACTCTTTTTCACCAGTTATTAGCAGCTTAGAACCTGCTGTCTGCACCTCTTGATCTTCTAACAAAGATTGAATCTTGTAGGTTACATTATCCTTCTTGAAGGTATAGGAATTCCTGGCTCCATCATGCACAGCTTGGTGGTCAAATTGCCATGGCCTACCTAGGAGCAAGTGGCATGCATCCATAGGTAATACATCACACAATACCTTATCTTTATACTTGCCAATTGAAAACTCCACCCATGCTTGTTCATTCACCAAGACATGCTGACCCTTATTGAGCCATGTAACCTTGTAAGGATTACTGTGAGATATCCTTGTCAATTTCAGTTTGCTGACTGCCTCCTCTGACACAATATTGTCAGTAGAACCTGAGTCTATGATCACCTTGCACACTTTCCCCATCATCTTGCACTTTATCCTAAACAAAGATCTTCTTTGGCTTGGCTCTTCTTTGACTGGTTCTTTGATCAAGGTTCTTCTCATCATGAGATTCTCACCTTCCTCTGAGTTCAAGGGTACTTCTGATTGTTTATTTGTTGCAGCTGTTTCATCTTGAATCAGATTGGTTCTCCTATCTCCTCCATGAGAAGTGCTACCTTTCTTTGGACATCTATAGGCTGGGTGTCCCAATTGGTTGCAATGATAACATTTCATGTTGGTGAAGTAGCTGCCTCTCCCTTGTCCACCACTTCTTCCTCTGGAGCTGAAACCTCTTCCTCTACCACCTCTACTAGAACTTCCCTCTTGCTGTTCTGAGAATCTGACTTCTCCTTGGGCTCTTGATTCTGAGCTTCTTCCACTATAGCTTCCTCTTTGTCCTCTGCTGTCTTTCCCTTTACCTCTACCCTTGGGGTTTTGTTCCTGCTTCTTTTTGCCTTTCTCTTCTATTTTCAAAGCCATTTGATAGCATTGGCGGACTGTTTTGAAGTTTACTAAACTCATGTCCTCTTGGATAGACCACTTGAGCCCATTCAAATACCTTGCCAACTTGATACTCTCTTCTTCAACCACTTTTGATCTAAGGCACAATTTTTGAAACTCCTCTGTATATGTTTGGACATCCATGTCCTTTTGCCTCAGATTGTGTCTTCTCCTGTGCAACTGGACTTCATAATCATCAGGGAGATAAGTTTGCCTTATCTTAGTCACCATTCCTCTCCATGAAACTATGGGACCTTTGCCTTCTTTCTCTCTTTCTGATTGTACAAACTTCTACCATGTGAGAGCTGCTCCTCTCAACCTTGACTTGGCCACCTTCACCTTTTGGGCCTCTGTTATGCCATCACACTCAAAGTGATTCTCAATGCTCTCAATCTAGTCCACAACTGAATCAGGGTCCATTTGTCCACTGAAAAGTGGCACACCATCCAATGCTTTACCACTCAAGGCCTGCAATGCCTTCAAGAATGGTTCCCTCTGCAAGAACAGGATCAGGCTTTGGAGCTTCCTCCTCCAATTCCACTTCCTTTTCCTTGGCTTCCTGCTCTTCCTTCTTCTTAATCTTGTCCTTCACAGTATCTGCTGTTTCTTGGACTTCATCCAGGAGTCTCTCCATCTGAGATATCCTTTCTCTGAGCAACCGGTTATCTTCCTCTTGCTCTTCTACCTTCTTTGCTAGCTCTGCATTTGTCACCATGGCTTCTTCCTCTGGTGTATTCTCTCCTACTGACTTAGTGGATTGGCTCATTAATCACAAGCCTGGAATCCAACTCTTGCTCTGATACCAATATGGTGTAATATAAATCCTCCAAAGTTTGCTTGCACCTAACATCAAGAAGACATTACTCTGCCTTCACCATGAACCTAGCAATCTCCCAGGCTCTGTCCTGACTTGGTTCACCAACTGAACCCTGCTACAACTCTGTTCCAAGAGTTTCCACTTGTGCTTTAACTTTAGAGGATTCAACACCTTCTTTGAAATTGCTGTCTCCTTCACAACCACCACTTGAAATTTCAATCTTTCACACTACACCTAGAAGAGTCTAGATGCTAACACTTTCAACTGATTAGAACTCTTTGCAGGGGCTTTGAAAACACTGTTCTCATGCTTCTTGCATCCATAAAGGTCCATCTTGCTTGGTGTCTACTCCTCAAACTACCCGATTTTATAAATTAGCCTTGGTGAGATCCTATTTCTAGTAGCCCTTACCAGTCGGTTTTTAGCCTTTTTCTCACAAATTTGCCAAACAACCTATCCAACTAAATACACTTTCAGACACCCTTTTCAGGGTTTTAAATCTTGCATGGGTTTTCAAATCCTTATTTTTACCGTACAGCTGACTCCAAAGTTCTTGGATTGGAGGGCTAATTCCCTATCTTCTAGGGTTTCTCTGGTTTGTGAATCACAATTAACTCCAATGCATTGAGGGAAGCCTCAAACTTTTTGGAGTATGTAGATCTCACCTCACCTCACCTGGTACTGTACGGATTCCGTACAGTCCTCTATTCCCCTGCCTATACTCTTGTCTTTTCTCCACCAAACACCTAACCGGGCAACTACTACTCGCCTAGGGTTTGGTTTTCAAATTGCTAGCTTCACTCCACATAATACCTAAAGCTAAGTATTCACAAATTACTGGCTCCCACTCCATATTCCACCAACCTTAGGAGATTCCCGTGATCAGGGTTTACGAGGGAGCCATGGACAGATTTGCTGCTCAAAACAACTGTTATAACTCCTAAGCTCTAATCTATAGACTCAAAATGATAAAACTACACTAAGTAACTTATATACAAAATGATAATGATTCCAAACTATTTTACAAACACCGAGGCAATATAAAAACAGTGGACATTATGCCTCTAATATCACTGTCTCTCAAAAAGCACGGGCAGATACAGGAAAACACAGAAATCTGCCACAACAAAAATAAAAACCCTTGTAAACTATTCTATGGAACCTAAGTAACGATGAGAACTGTTCCAAAACTATTCTATGAACTCCAAAAACAAATATTCAACTGTATTTACAAGCCTTTTTATTTCCATTGTTTCAAAACACACGGGTTTTCAAACAAAACACAGAAAATGCAGAAATCTGTCTACTGCCTTTTACTCCACACAACCAAAACTTTATTACAATGATTACAATGATGTCTAACTTCTTGCCACGAGCCCATATCTCTATCTTGGAGTCCTTTCCATCATTCAAGGGGAAACTGCTCGCCTCCATATCCCTGATTTCAAGGGAATCCAAACTAAATGAATTGCATGCAACCTAACAATGTTGCCATGCACTTTAGCAATATTCTTGCAACCTCGCCATTATCCTACTTTTTAGGATCTCCAACTCATTAACCTCGAGCTAACATCATCTAAACTGCTCTTGGCATCTTCAACCAACGAAGATATGGCTATGACAAATTTAATGCTTTAGATCCTAACATTTGCTGTCTTAGGCTAAACAAAACAAAATTTAACACTAATGATAACTAATGAAGGTTTTAGTCCTAGTGACCAACTCTTCACACACAAATGCAAGACCTTCTAAGGTCCATAACAAACACACCAAAATCCCTGACTTGGCTAAAGTCAGTACAAGCCAAAATTGCAAACAAACAAGGTGGAGGTCAGCCTAGGTGCTCCTGCACCACAAAAGCAGTATGATTTTTTGATTTTCCTGTGACAAACATTCCAAATTCTCTCATGACACTTGCATGCACTTATGGATCACTGAACATTCTACTAAATGCCGTCTTATACCCATTAGCAACTTCAGAATCTCTATATGGCTGTATTCTCCCTGGGATAGAAAGTACTTCAGTGGTATAGTACCTCGGAGTTAGGGCATATGTGAGGAGGTGCAATGGAGTTGTCATCTTGTTCCAACGATGAAGAACAATTGCTTCCACCCTTTTGTACAAGGTGTCTTCACGATCATTCTCTTTTTTTTGTATTTGTATTTTTATTTTTTCCAACATTGTGTCCATGCTATCATAGACATCCCCCAAGCATGGTTCATCTATATCAGCAAACCGAAGCATAGACATGATAGGTTCGGTGAATTCCAATACATAATTCACACGATCCCACCAATCGTCATGCAAGATCAATGCCTTGACCTTTTGGGCCCTCTCTGAATTTGATTGCTTCCATATACCCCATTGGTTGCTAATAACCATTTGACTCAATGCATCTTTCACCTTCACAAGTCGTCTCAGAACAATTGTGTGAGATGCAAACCGGGTCTCGGCAACCTAAGAACATGTTAATAGTAAGTTAATAACACATTTAAAATATGTAAATAATGCAAAAAATTATTTTATTCAATTATGTAAAACATGACATAAATGATAAATGAAACTAAATAAATTAAATTTACCTTCAACAATTCCAATCTTGAAAAAGTTCTGAAAATTGCTTGTGACATATGGTGGTTTGTCACAAACATCTGGATCTCCTCAGACTCCTGGTATATTTCTTTCACCCACTCTATTTGGTTGCCAATTGCTTGCATCACCAAATTGAGGGAGTGTACAGTGCACGGTGTCCAAAAGATGTGCTCATATCTAGCCTCTACCAAAGCACCTGCAGCCCTGCAAACTTTTGCATTGTCCGTAATTACTTGGACAACATTTTCACTACCCACCATCTCTATGGAGTCAATGAGAATCCTGGAAATGAACTCTGCATCTTTCACTTCCCCTTCACAGTCAACCGCCCTCAAAAACATTGCCCCCTTGGGGGACACTGCAATAACATTAATCAATGGACGGTTTTTGCAATCTTTCCATCCATCGGAAACAATAGATACACCTATTTCAACCCAAGAATCTCTAATTGGTTTTAGTTGGGCCTCTACAGATTTCTTCTCTTTTTGCAATAAGGTGGTACGCACCTTTTCATACCCAGGACTTGTGAAACCAGGAGGTGCACTATTTATTGCTGACACCATGTCCCGCCAATATGGTGATCTCACCAAGTTGAATGGAAGACCATTGGCATAGAGGCAACGTGCAATTTTTTCTTCAGCAATATCTCTTGCCTCCATTTTAAATGCCTTCTCTAATGGACCTCTCTTGGGGGTGGTGGTTTCTGGTTCTTCATCTTCTTCTTCCGTAGAGGGTATAGACAAGAAGGGATGTCTAGAGGGCCTAACTATCTGATGAGTGGGTAATGTTGTTTTTTTCTTTCCGGAACTATAACTAGTTTGTTTTCCTCTTGCAACCGAATTGTCAGCATCTTCTTGTTCTTTTATAAATGCTGCTATTTGTACAGCAGAAAACCCCTTCTTATCTGGGCCCACACACATATTAATCCCTTTACCACCAGGGCCCATAAAATGAAGTTTCACTCGGTAGTAGGAGCTATTATATTGTACATTGCAAAAATTACACTTCCAAACAAACCCCCCACCTCCAGGAATTTGTGAAATTCGTGTGGTATGTCTCCATAAAGGAGATCCTTTATCAATTTTGAACTTTTGGCTTCCATCCCCACCCACTGAACTTTGACTACTGGCCATTGTTGCAATCTATAAAAAAAATGAAAAAAAAAAAAAATATTTGAAAAACTTCTTCACAAACTTGAAAAAATCCATCAAAAACTAAGAAACTTAAAAAAATTCATCAAAAGATTAAAGAATATGGTTTAAATGCATACCTTGAACACTTAAATCTCCTTTGTAGAAGCTATTTGCCACTCCACAATCGATCTCCTTCAAATGCAATCACCTCCCTTCAAAATGCTAAGATGGAAAGAAAATATGGAGAGAGCAAAATGAGAGGTAAAAATGAAATGTTTTAGTGTTGAAAGGCCTCATATTGGGTCGTTTTAGGGTTAAGAGGCAAAATAGAAATTAAAAAATTGTTTTTTTTTAACTTTTGGGCCCACTTTTTAAGTGCTGGGCCGTGGGTTCTCAGTGGTTCGCCCAGTAATGGCTGGTACTGCGGGTCTGCGTACCTTTGGGCAAGGTACGCACTGGGCACGCACCCTGTGCGTACCCGGTTTGTACCCACAGGCGAACGCACGTACCGAGTTCGCACCCGAACCGGGTTCGAGGCCTGTGGGTACGAATCCGGTAACTTAGGAAAAGAATGAACAAATTATTTGTTCTTGTTTGCACGTGTACCTTTTGGTTCACTACAGGCACCAGAGGTCATTAGTGGATATACCAACATCCCTATCCCCAAAACATAATTAATTGCATATAAGCTTGAATCCATCACATATAAGATCTGCAGGTTCATGATTGTAAAAACCATTTTGTTCCTTAGAGCAGATCCCCAAGCAGATTTGCCACTTGACTGTGACAACCCAGTTCTATAGGGGATTCTTATCTGAATTGTTGTTATACGAGTTACAAATTAAACTAACTGAAGGAAGCATCTTTAACTAGTGATTACTCACAGACTTGTGTAATATATGTGGAATATTGTTTTTTCTTTAGGAAACTGGAAGATTCATATTGTAATTTAGAATGGTTATAAGATGGGATATTTTGTTATAAAGTTTTTGGATTGTTTTGACAATGTGTTTTGAGCATGGATTATCAAACATTTGTTGATTTTCTTTTGCCAGCTATGAAGATTGGGGTGTTGATGAGCTTATTGTTGAAGATTCATGGAAACGGCAAGTTGGTGGGGACTGAAATGTGTTTTGGATGTGGAAACACAGTTAATTCAAAGTTATGGACAATGCATTGAGCAATTATAGTCGTTAAGCTTAATGTGACAAAGTTTTGTGCATTAATAGTATCTTTAGTAGATTTGTATGTATCATTTGTAGTCAACATCTACTTTGAACTGTCAAGTTATTAGCACTGTGAATTTTATTACTATAATTTTGTGAAAATAGCCCTGTTATCTTTATAATAGTGCTT
The DNA here is from genome assembly GCA_007258455.2 of Sequoia sempervirens. Classification (NCBI taxonomy): domain Eukaryota; kingdom Viridiplantae; phylum Streptophyta; class Pinopsida; order Cupressales; family Cupressaceae; genus Sequoia; species Sequoia sempervirens. The sequence goes on from VDFB02062580.1 coordinate 49,148, forward strand.
ACGTTTTGGCTTAGATTCCCATTGAGTACAACAGTTTGCAGTTAAATCTATCCAGAGGAGACATACCTTGGGGTTTTACTAATCAAATTTCATTAGTAATTAGAGATGCTATGCCAATGATTGCATCTATAAACTGCTATTGACTGGCTACGATGTAGCATAACATGTACTGTAAATACTAAAATCACAATAGATAATATGTTCTCTAGTTGGTTATTAACATTAGCATTGTGTCAGGGAAATTCTAAACTCTAGAAATACGTGGCAGAGCACGGTTTAAGCTTATTTTTATTGCGCTTGCAAAAATGCTAGATCTGTTTGTATGTGTAAAATATGATAGTAGTTTTATGTTTAAAATTTCTATTTTATACGATATATCTGTAAAATTTCTGTGCGTTTGGAATGACGTTCACTTGGCAGCAAGGTGGTTTCTAATTATGATCTTTATAACAATGCCACTTTAAAAAAAATGATACTATACGTATATGGTTGTCTGCTCTTAGTCAATACAAGTTATACTATAATATATGATTTATATACCAATTTTTAGTCACTTTTCATTAAAAAATTGATGTGCATATTCCTCCAGTCTTGTTTATTGTTCCATGTTTAAATCGTGCATTATTTTCTGCTTTGTGTTGCATCTGCTAGCTGACGGTTGCCCATCCGATCATGGTTTTAGTTTGTTTATGCTTTTGGGGTGGATTACATGTAATTGTATTCATCTCTTATAAAATTGCACATTTAATAGATTTGTATGCACGATTTGAAGATATCTACGCATTGCATTAGAGTTTGTATTAGTTATAATTTTGTCTAATTTTATGTTGTGTTGGGATTTTGTTTTTGACTGGTAAAAGCTCCTTGGGCGTATCTGTATCTGTCAAATTAATGCATTGTTTTCTGTTCTATCATTTTATTAACTGATTGATGCTAAGGGTTACATTTGGCCAATATATGTAGTTATTTAATGATTCTTGGTATTCAACGCATAGTTTGGATTTGGTTTTCATGGATTCATATTTTTTGTTAACCAATATTAATGAAGATAGACAGGAAACTATACAGTTGAATCTTGATAAATCATCACATGCATGCTGTTTATCAATGGACAACAAAAATACTCTAATACGACATAAATTTCAGCAAAATTGTAACCAAAATAACTCTAGTGTTATTAGCAGATGTTAAATAGAAATGGTGCATAGAAGCCTACTAATCATGCTATTCAATTTTAAATCAATAATAAAGTGCATAGTTTGTATCCAGTTTTTCGTAGATTCATATTTCTTGTGAATCAACATCAATTTAGGTAGGAAACTATGCAGTTGAACTTTTATAAATTGCCGCATGCATGCTGTTTAGCAATCAACAGCAAAAAAATTCCAATCCAACATAAAATTCAGCTTAATTGTAACCAATATAACACTAGTGCTATAAGCAGATGTTACCTTCAAATGGTGCGTACAAATAATAAAGTGGGTCTGCAAAGGGTGGTGATCGGACGCCACTCTATTAATTTATAATCGAATGGCATGAGTAGCAGATTTGTATGCACTAATTGAAGATAACATCTGCTTATGGAAATACAGATTACAGTTTTGCTTGGGAAATTCATCGTCAGCAATTTACTTAAGGAAAATTCACTGCCAACAGCAATTCACCGCCATGAAATTTTTTTTGCGTGGTGAATTGTCGTGACGGTGAATTTTCCCACAGTGAATTCTTGGCAGTGAATTTTCGGTTGCCGTATGCCTAAAAATTCTTATGGGGTGACCTTTTGGTCAAATTCACACAGGGCCTGCATTGTTTTCAGCTGTGTGCTACATTATTTGATTTTATCTGCTAGTTGATATTAATGGGCACACCTGTTAGTGTCTCTAGTTTATTTATGTTGCTGGATTGGTAATTGTACGTACTTGTTTTCATTTCTAATTGAATGACATGTTTAGTAAATTATGGGAGCATCTGGTACTGTGTAGTTTGTTTGTTACTGGGGTTCTGATTACATAAAACTGTATTTAGTTCTAATTAGAAGGCACATTTAGTAGATTGTTTTGTATTGCACATAGAGTAACGTCTGCTAGAGTAAAATTGGTTATATTTTGTCTAATTTTATGTTCTTTTTCCAATTTATAAAATACCTATATTACATTAGTATCTGATTTTATCTGCTAGCTGATCTTGATGGGCACATCTGGGAATATTTTGTAGTTTGTTTATGCTGTTTGGGCTAGTGATTTCATTTATCTATTTTTATTTCCAATTAGACTTCTATTGCACCATTCAGCGATTTTTTTAGTGGCTAATAGTTGAAATTAGGGAGTCAAATTTTGGTTAATAGCACAAGCTGTAAAACAATCTGAATTGGCACGTTTTTATACACATTTATTTTAATTTTGATTAAATCTTCATAACATTTATTTTTTGAACTTTTAAACACAAAAAATTGTCACCATATTTGATACCTAATTAGATCAAATTTGTCTAAATTTTAGAAGTTATTGTAGAAAATGAAATTAATTCAACAATAATATTATATAATTATTGGTTACTTTAGGGTTATTAATTTTTAATAACCACCATTGATTTTAGTTATAATGTAATGGTTGGGATTGTATTCCATAGGTTAAAATGTATTCATGGAGATTCAATGTACATTGAGTTTGAAATTGTATTTGGGTCATTGAAGATTTATAATCTAACAGTTGGGTTTAAATGTATTTGGAAAGCAACAATCCCCATGAGCTCAAAATTGCATTTGGGCCGCATGGGCATTGAAGCTATGTGGGTACGTTTTGACTTGTGAAATAGAATCCAAATTGTCAAATTCGTGAAATAGAACCCAAGCTATTATATTATCAATAAAATTAATAATGGTGAAAAATAATTTAGCATTGGCTTAAAATATTCAATGTTTGATTTAAAATATTAAGGAATTATAGACACGACCATTACACTTTAAACAAGTCAATCATTGTCACCTTCACGTCTTTATTTTTTCATATGATTTTTTTTTTTGAAGTTAGGATTTTCCATGGTAATTAATGTATGTCTATTTTTCATCAAGATTTGTTGCTATTTTCTACAAATTTCTAGTGATTTAAAAAAAATCATCAATAAAATTAATATTGTTTTCTTAAAGTTATCACTGATACCATTTGAAGATTGGTCCCCTATTTTGGGGTTGTCTAATCTTTGTTTTGTTGTTCTATAGTTGTCTGTCAGTTATCTTTGTTTGTTTCCTTTTTAGTTTAGTTGGTTTGAACTAGCTTCCCTTGGCCCTCTGGGCTCTCTATGTAAAGGGTGCAACACCTTGTAAATGATGTGTATCTTATCAAAAACATTTATTAAAGTCATATTGGTTATAATTATGCCTTAACTTTGTGTTAGTTTTACTAATTGTTTAACACAATGTAACTATATTCATTTCTAATTAAATGGTATATTATGCAGATTTGTTTTGTATTTTGCAATTATATTGCAACTATATTTCATCTACAATTGATATTAATGACTATGTCTAGGAAAAAATGTAGTTTGTTTTTGCTGCTTGCGTGGTGATTACATATAACTATATTCATTTCTAATTAAATGGTATATTATGTAGATTTGTTTTGTATTTTGTATCATCATTTGAAGATAACTTCTAGCACAAAAGATATATGGGTTATTAATTTTTGCTACTTTGAGCACTTTTAAATATGTTTATTGAATTGTATATTTAGTAGATTTGTTTGGCTTTGCATCATTTTAAGATACATTAAAATTAGAGTTATATTCATTATTAGGTACCTTAATTTTTTTTTCTTCAATTGGTAAAAATCTTTTTTGGTTACATTCACGCCAAATATGTTCCATGAGATATGAGAACACGTCTCCACTAGAAAAATATTTGTACTACACTATTTGAGTTAATCCCATTTGACATGTATAATATTTACAATTTCTAATTTAATTTCTATCCTAGATATGTCTTAGGTTTTGTTGATAGGTTACGTTTCCTTAATCAAAAGATACCATAGATGAAGGCATGAGAGAAATGATATTGGATGGTACTAGTTAGAAAATTAAAATTTATCAGTAATCTGACATGCATAGTAAAAGAGCAATAGCTATTGGATTATTTTTAGTTAATTTCTATCCTAGATATGTCTTAGGTTTTGCTGATAGGTTACATTTCCTTAATCAAAAGATACCATATATGAAGGCATGAGAAATGATATTGGATGGTACTAGTTAGAAAATTAAAATTTATCAGTAATCTGACATGCATAGTAAAAGAGCAATAGCGATTGGATTATTTTTAGTTGGTTACAAAGGTGAGTGTCTAAGTTGTTATAGACACAAATTGAAAACATTAAATAGTCTAAACACTTTATTCCATGAAAAATTAAAACAAAGAATATTTATAAGAGATATAATATTTTCATAGTTCATATATTAAAAGATAGAGCTTTTGAATTTGTCTACCTATTTATTTTTAACATCAATGTTTCAAATCTTTATCCATAATCCTTCATTAAGATGAAGAATTATGACGATTCTAAAAATAAATATGTAGTTAAAGCAATAAGCTCTATCTTTCAAATAATTTTGATGCCTATGAACCCCTTTTAGAACTTGCTAAGCCAAATATAGTAGACCCTACGAAAATCCCTTAATTGATGAAAGTCATAATAATTTGATGAGTTGGTAGGTAGGTATGCCCATAAGTAGACCTTGTTTGCTTTGTTAGGAAAAGGATGTTGTAAACCTTGCTTAAGAAAATAATTATTTTTCCTACATAAAATAATATTTATATATGGTGTATCTTAAGAGACGTGTTTAGTCACATTAAATATTAATTTGGGCTCACTTGTAAAATTGTATGTGACATTGGGTAGATACTTTATTTGTGGGCTATACATTGAAAAATATTTGATATCGAGAAACCTTAAAACCAAAAAGTAAATATTGGAGTCAATGGTTTTGTGCACTCATGGTTTTGATATATTTTGTCAGTATCACAAGTTGTATTTGTGTGAACTTGCACATGTTTAGTGGTTGAGGTTGGCTTGTTAGATGCCATAATCTTTGAGGTTGACTATTAATTGTATTGCTCTCTTGTAGAGTGTATATGTGAAGCATGACATGAGATGTGTGGTTGTATGGTTATCTATTATGCTTGGACACATGGAGGATGCATTGGATAAGCTTGATGTTATTCATAGACTTTTTAAGTGTATTAGAATATTTTATTATTGAATAATACATTGAGTGTGGATGTTTTTGGAGGTTGGGTTTTTCTCTCTTGAGGGTTTTTTTAGGGTATATATTGGGAAATCCAGTGGCATGTCTTTGAGCTTTGCATTATGGTTATTCTATAAGATTTTATGCATGTTTTTCTCCATAGGATTATATAGGAAACAATTTGATCAACCTGATAATTTTCTAACAAGTGATATCAGAGTCATGATTGTGTTTTTGTTTAACTCTTGTTTGGATATATATGATATAATATTGAAGTTATGGTAATGTTGGACTTATTTTAGATATTTCAATGTATGAGATGTGTTGTGTAGTTTGTAAGAGTTGTAGATTAGTAGTTTGGGGTTTGCAAATTTATAGTTCTTTTTGTAAATCTAGGGTTTAACAAATATGTGGTAAAAATATATTTTTTCTAGGCATTCTTCAAGAGGGTTTTATAGAGGAAGTTTTAGAAATGATCCCTTGAAATAAAATAGACCTTACCCTTGAATATTGGGACTCAAGGGACGAATATTGATATTAAATTTGACATATTTTGACCATTAGGGTTTAAGGGAAAAAATGCCTCTTTTTCTTGGCCATATAATTGTACAATCATAGTTGTAGATTTAAAAAGAATCGTTTTAAAAATTTGTGAAATAAAGTATTTTTTTATGAGCAGTATGAGGTATGTAGTCCCATAAACCCTTGTACTAGCCATGGCTAGGTATTGACAGCTAGTATGAGGGTGTCATCCCTCATAAGCTCCTAGTTGACCCTTAGTTGATGGTGTTCTGGTCGATGGGCTTAACACTTGATCCCCTCCATTGATTAGGTGGGGCCAGAGCACAACCCTTGTGTGCTCATTTGAAAAATAAAATAAAAAAGTTTTTAAACCTTTAAAATTAGCTACCTTGTCTTAGCCGACACATCACCTAGAGCACCATCGCCACCCTTGTGCCACTCAAGCATTATTGGCTCTATCACCACCGATGCTAAAAATATATCATGGTATGGACTATATGGATGAGCTCCTTTTTGGCTCCCTTTTAGTCCTCAAAGAGTATTTTCTTCCAAGGGGCATAACTTTAATCCATAGTATCAAAATTTTTAACTTCCTAAAGTTGTTAGAAAACTCTATTTGAGCACTACATAGTGGTACATGTTTACTTTTTATATTTTTCTATTTATGTAAAAATTTGGTGCTTGAAGTTGACATTGTTCTATAATAGTTGATAGGTATGAAATTAGATTTGGAGAGCATTTGGAGTGGGTGAATTAGGTTTTTTTCACTTAGATGAGTGGATAAAGCTTTGTATTTGTTTGAGCACTAATAAAAGCTTAAGATTCAAGGTGTGATTGTGTGAGTATCCAAATGAATTAGCGTGTGAAAACTTGTGGGAGTGTGTATTTTTATAAGACCAATATGAAAGTATAAAAAATCATCAAATTGACACTTCTTGATATAGATTTACAAGTATTTTTTAGTATCAAATTTGATGCAGATAGGTACACAATTTGTCTTCTAGCTTGAATACATGGTTGGTACAAGTGTGAGAATAGAAGTCTTAACATAGTGAGAATTGAGTATAGGTATAACAAAGCTGATGATAATGGTGTCATAGATATTCATGTACATTAAAGCATTGACATGAGATGATATGTGTGTGACTGACAGATTGTGGTATTAGTTGAGTCATGATTACAAGTGGTGGTGTGGTTTAGTGTTAGGAGGTTCTTATTTCTTGGACACTTATTAGTTCCTTGACTATAGTTTTTGATTGGGGATTTTTTTTTTTTTTTGAAAGGCCTATGAAATCCTTTACATAGCCAAACTACAATCAAGCTATGATGAATAAAAATCAAGGGACCTCAAGTCCACAAACCATAGAACAACAATTGAAACAACATACAACTAAATAAAACCTAATATTTTCTTATCAATCCTCACCTCCTTAACCCTAGGATGGGGATTTGAAACTGATTTAGAAAGACCTCTCTTCCTTCTTTGTTATCTTGACTTGGAAAATTAGATCTATAGCTAATATAGTGTTTGAGTCTTAACATCTACAAGTTATCTTAAGTTATCTTCTTTGTTATCTTGATTTGCATATTACTAATGTGATGGTGAATTTTATGTTGCATTGGTTTGGGATCTACGAGTTATGCAATTTTGTTGGTCGGCCACCCATTGATTGCAATTGAATGACTTGGATGTGGACTATCTACATCCATAGATCTAGTGTTGATGCAATTTCAATTAGCTAGCCTAGTTTGTGGTAATTTATGTATTGGTATATTGCATTGAGATGAGAGGATAAATAATTAGAGTGCTTGTATAGTTATTCATTGGGACTTTTAGCATGTTGCTTATCACAATGTCATGGATGGTTTGGTTACATGATTCAGTGGAAAATTTTGACAACAATATTTTGGTGGTGGTTTATCTTTTTGGGTTGGAGATCTTAGTTCTAAATCAATTTTTGGAGTTGCTAGTATTATAGTTGAGTGTGTGGACCATGAGTGATCTTCATTTAGGATATGGTTATCTTCATGTGATTGGAAATGTTGACATCTTGGTTAACCATGAAGGACTTAGATTTTTTGGTTGAGGTGTTGGTTTATGACATTGATTTTGATAGGTGATCCTTGGTGGAGAGGAGAGTTTTCTATTGTGTCATAGTGGACTCTTGATTGCATGTTAGATTATTGGCATGATACAAGTGCTCTTAGGAGTAGGATATGTTAATCATTTAGCAAGAGATCTCCTAGGAGATGTTAGATCATGTTATCATGACATGTTCTTGATTTTACAGTTGGAGCTTTGACAATGATTTGTTTAGTTCTCTTGGTATTGAGTACATTGGTCATGTTCTTGGTAGTTTCATGAGAGCACAATGTTACATTTTGATGCAAGAGCATCATGCTCCATCAAATTTTGGTCATGTTTTAGTTTCTATGTGTTGTAGTTTGGTGTTTGGTTGTGTTTTGCAGATGCATTTGAGTTAATTTTGTAAGCCCTAGCCCCTTGTCCGATGCTACTCTTTCATTAGTGTGACATTATGTGATCGATGAGACTTCAAATGGCATCCCTTTGATAGCGTGATGTGAAGACTATACATCATCGGCAAGACCTTTCTACTTTGGAGGGACTTTGAATATAGTCTCCTCAATAGCCTGATGAGAGATATGTTTGTGGTGCGTGAGCGGGAAAGTCGTTATTAGTAGCACTTACCCTCATTGAAGGGATTCTATCTTGAGTCTCTTTGATGGCTTGATGGAACATGAAGGAAGCTCATTGAAGAGACTTAGCTTTGTTGGAGGGACTCTACTCTGAGTCCCCTCGATGGTCCGATAGCTGTGGTGGTTGGCCAACGGTGGTGACGTATGAAGATATGGGAGACCGATAACATAGAAGAAGAGGCAACTGATATTTAAAGGTAGCAAAGTCAATAAGAGGGTGGTTAAGCTAAGAGGAAATGATATGAGTAGTTAAAAGAGGAGTGACTATTAGGCAACCGTATAAGGGAGAAGGTGGCAAAAGGAAGAAGCGTTATGGAAGATTAAAGTGTGCGACTAGATGAGGAGTTCTAGGGAATGTTATAAGAAGGAGGTCAAATGCAAATATCGGGGAAGTCGATAAGTGAGGAAAAGAGGAGCCGATCATGAAGAATTGAGGCATCGATCCTCGAGGAATCTTAATCATTGTAATATGAATCATATCTGCCTGCATGAATAAAAGATAATGTTTTCGTTAAGGCCCATTTTATCGTTTGTTTTTTGTTTCATTTCTGTTACAAATAGTGGTGAAGTTTCAGTTTTATAACAAAATGAATGATAACTTCCTGTGGCCATTTGGCATCCAAGAGATAGAGAGTGAGAGAGAACCACCAAATTGGTTCTAGACCATGTGTGTTTGTAATCTCCTCCATCATTTACTTGCAAGTTGAAATTTATGGATGTGTAGTTGTAATCAATTAAACTTGACACAAGTTATTGTCAATTTTGGTTTAATAATTTTTTGAGTCGTAATCTGGAAGTTGGGTGTTGTGTGAGTGATTGTGTACATGACCACGTCATCAAGTGGTATCAAAGCCGATGGTTCTGAGTGCATGGGTAGAGCGTCGAAGTGAGGCAACCTATGTCAGGATCGATGGGTGTGGGAAAAGAGACAAGCAGTTGTGTCTTGAGTAAACCCTAGGAGAATTTGTTGCATGAGAGAGGAGACCTTAACTGTAGAGGGTAGAGTATGAGGCACAAAAGATTGGTGGAATATTGCGAGTTGGAAAAGTATTGCAGTAGTGAAGAGGATGAAGATTGTAGTTAGAAGACTCGTTGTGATACCATCTTGGGATGGTGTGGAGAAGAGAAAGCTATATGAGGAATTGCAAAAGATTTCAAGTCAAATGGATGCAATGGAAAAGTATTATTTTCCTAACCCTATGGTGATTGCAGGACATCTAAAGAAAGCCAAGGAAAGAGAGCTTGAAGTAGAGCCAAGTCATGTAGAAGACATTACAAACAAGGATGCTGATAATGAAGACTACAAAATTTTTGTAGATGTTAAGGAAGAAGATTATCAAGTGACAAAAAATGACAAAAATGCAGATTCTCAAATATTTGAATTTGATCAATTTGATAATTTGTTGGAAGATGGTACTCAATGTGAAGCAAAGTCCGATGATAGAGAAAATTATGTTCATGTTGAAGATAACTGTAATGAAGATGAAAAATAAATTTGTATCAAATGTGCAGTTCAGTTTAGATGGTGGAAGTGCCGACTTAGTGAAGCTGGATGCAGTGGAAAACAAAAGTGCAGAAGTTTTAAATGGGATTATAGTAAAAGAACTGACAAATGGTGAAAAGGTACATGGTGTAATGGTTCTAGTTGATACTGTAGCAGTAACTAATTTTACCTATAACAAGGAAGTTGTTTCATTTGGGAAAATGTTGGTGGAAGATTGTGAAAAGGAGACAACATGGTGGGGATTTGGAGTTAATAAAGAGAATTGAAGGAGGAAGTATACTCAAAAAGGAAGAAGCTGAAAAATGCAGATCAAGAAACTTCTAAGGCAACAATGCAAGTATGGAAGTGTAGAATCAAGAAACTGGAAGGTGAGGAAAAAGAAATTGAAGTTGAAAGTTGACATTGCAGACTCCATGTGTAGGAGCACATGATTTCTTAGTCACCTAGGGAGTCTAATGCAGGAGCATTGCACTCCATCGAATTTTGGTTGTGTTTTAGTTTCTATGTGTTGTAGTTTGGTGTTTGGTTGGTTTTTGTAGATGCATTTGAGTTCATTTTGTAAGCCCTAGCCCCTTGTCTAGTGTTTCTCTTTCATCAGTGTGACGTTATGTGATCGGTGAGACTTCAAATGGCATCCCTTCAATAGCCCGATGTGAAGATTGTTCATCGTCATTGAGACCTACTTTCGAGGGACTCTAAACATAGTGGTGGAACCCCTAAAATTTTTCATGTCCCATCTCCAATCTTTCTTAAAATTGGGTTGAAATTATATCTAAGGGCTTAAGGTTTTGTCTCTTGTCACTGTGTTAGAGTTTAAGTCACTTAAAGCCTTATTTGAAAAACCTTTTGAGTTTATATCCTCGTCAAGGTTTTAATTCTTTGTTGAACCCTTACTGTCGGTCCTTGGTCTTTTAAGTCATATTTTGTGCCATCAAAATCCGTTAATTAACTAGACGTATGGTTTTATTTTACCGGTTGTCATGTGTTGGGCCATTGCTTTAATTTTTCCTAAGTCGGGTTAGATATTTCCCATTAAAAAATTTAAGTCATCTTTTCCATGGGAATTATCTCATCATCCTAGTCGAGTCCCTTTTTAAAGATTAACAATTTTGAAATGTGTAGATATGAGGACCCCTGACTACCGTTCAATTGATGCAAACAAATCTCTACCTTTCCTCGTGTGCCCATTCCTTTTTATTGCTTCTTATTTTATTCTCATAGGTTCATGGGAAAAGGCCATGTGCCTTGTATGTTGGTGGGTCCAACATCTTTTATAAGGTGTACAAATGGTTTTCAAAGGAGATCAATAGTGGGTGATAAATGATGTAGCCTCATCTAGATCGTTCCTCATGTGCCCGTTTGTTTTTCGTGCCTATTAAAATAATCACACTGGTTGATGGGTGGATGCCGCCTGTATGGTCTAAATAGTGGTGTCAAGTGGTCTGTCACAAAATTTTCAAATGAATCAATGGTCGATAGCAGGTGATGTGGATTAATCTTGACCGATCCCTGCTATCCCGTATGGGTCTCACTTTTACTGCCAAAATCCCAACAGGGAAGCTGGCATTTTCCACATGGAGTGATCCAGAAGACGTGGAAGCATTGGCATAAGGAGAAAATATTAATTAAATATTTTAACACAGGGCATGGAGAATAAACTGTACCTTACTAATGAAGATATATTGCACGTGTTTAAACATATTTTAATTTGGGCTATAGATGTTGTAAGAGGGATAAAGCTACGGGTAATTAAGAAGTGTGTAATGAAGAAGCCAAGAAATTTAATCTCGACCTCTCCCTATCTCCCCATTGATGAAAGTTGTGCATGGGTTATGAATCATGGGGGCAAGGGAAAGAAGACATGTGAATCCTGGTTACAATGACAAAGAATGGTGGAGCCCACGTACTACTGGAAAGTGGTTCCATGTGGCCTTATGTCATTTGTTAAATATTGTGGCTATGTACAGTCAGATCTTTCATAATAGGAGGGCCAAATCTGGATCGTCAATCAATTAACACTCCAAAAAAATCAACGGTTGACATTCAAAACTCAGTTGAGGGCAAGCGAGTCATTCTGGTTCGTGCGAGCGAGCCTTAATAGTTGAGAGGACATTGAGCTACCGAAGTAAGGAGTTGCATAATTAATAATACCTATCTTAAAGGCATAATTCAACATTGTGAAGTATACTTTGCACACTCAAAGAAGCTCGTGCTATGGTTTTTCAATATTTTTTGATGTTGGAACCAGGGTTGTCAACCTGCAAAGAAAACTAGTAAGTGAATTGTTGCCCTCCCATCAGAATTATTGTTAAGTTGTGGTTTTTCAAACTCTTGAAGTCTGTTAGGGTTTTCTTGGTTTACCATTTTTAAGGTTTGATGTCCATAAAAGGAATTTGTTAAGTTCTATATTGCATAATTAATTTCAAACCCTTACAAAAGTTGCAAGCCTTGTTCAAGTAAACCAAAAACCCTGCCTCGTAATACCTCTTGTGCTATGGCTCCTAAAGTAAAAGCGTCTTCATCTAAAGGAGAAGCTTCTGCTCCCAAAATGCCTTTAAATAAAGACCTCATGGACCAGTTACCACCATCAACCATTGATAAACCTAAGGGCCAACTACTTCTCAGAGGTCCACAAGTAATAGAGGGTTTAATTGACAATAATTACTTCATCAAGGATTCCAAATTACCTTATATTGGATGGGAACTATTTCATAGTTGGTTTAGGAATAGAAACATGGGTATCCCAATAGGTAACCCCTAGAATTGTGACCTAGGAAAGTTGATTGTACCAAATGTTTATATGGATGTTGACTTGCTTAAGGCAGTGGCTACCAATTCTGACCCAATCACAAGAACTATAAGAACATATGATGGGAAGGAAATTGTCAAAATCACCAAGGAAGAATTGGGTCTTTTTTTCAAGCTTACCAAATGGAATGATGAAATGTATAAGATAAATGAGTACACTCTCAAGTAGAAGTATGATAAAACTAAGATTGTATTCAGAGTTCACATCCTGCCGAGATTCTTAGCAAGAATTTCAGGTCGAAAGATCATAATAGGGTCACATGATAAAGAGCCTTTCCCGGTTAGCTATTTTGTTTCTTACATCCAAAAAACCTTCTATTCTATTTGCGAAATAATTGGTTATGATCCTGTTACGGGAATGCCAATGGCATGATGTATATGGCTACCCATATTCAACACCCCCAGTATTGTGCAGTGTATGATTATGCGGGGTTTCTTTCATAAAGAATGCATGAAGGACTGATAATTTTGAAGAAAGGTGAATTGGGAGTGAGATTCAACTGGTATTCATTATTGATGCATATGTTTTTGTACAAAGGTGCAGTTTTCTTTGGGCTTAGTATAACTTTGGAAAGAAGAAAGGGTGACTTGGAGTTTCCTGTGCAATGCTGGACTACTGTTTTAGACAAGGATGATAGGACATATGATTATGTGACATTTTAGAACCTATTTGCTTCAAAACTAAGGAGAGTCTTAATTATGAGTGTACCTAGAATTCCCATAGCTCTACATGATTTCTTGAGACCTAAGGAGAGAAGACCCAAGCTTGGAGTTGACCATAATTGGGGAGACATTATCCCATACCCTGATTACACTATATTAAGAGTATATGGTTCCACAGTAGCACCTCACATGCTGCCAAGGTTTGTGCCAGAGAATTGGTTTCCCATAAGTGATGTGACAATTGGGAAGTGTTGAAAATGGATACTTATTGAATCAAGGAAAAGGAACATTCTTTCCTTTGTACACTTATTTTTTTGATTTTGTAATGACTAAAGGAGGATGGAATAACATTCTTGATATACTCAAAACCTATTGCATGCATCTAGGTCAGTTGAGAGGGTTAGATATGACTTTGAAGGTTTTATGGCTTGGTTGAAAGAAAGAAACAAGAGCTTCAAATTTATATACATTTTCCAATATCCTAAAGATGTGATAAGAAATGTGTTCTACCTTTTGGAGCAGGAGAAAATAATAGCAAGGTGTATTTCCTTTAATAAGATGCAAAGAAAGATAAAGCAAGAAGAACCTGATTTCAAGGTTCTCCCAGAAACTAAAAATTTAATACAAAAGGTGGAGCATGTATCAAGGAATTTTGATTCAATAGTGGGCCACCTTGAAACTAAAGGGGTAATAAGTAAGGATAAGGGAAAAGACCCATTGGTAGAAGAACAAAGTGGAGGGGAAATACCTACTATGGGAGAACAACCTACAAGTCAAGCCCCTGGTGAGCCAAGAATAAAGTTCTTTGTAAAGAGAAATGGTAAGGAAAGTAAAGTTGATGCAACTTATGATCCTTCTCCACAAGAAGAATATAAGATTCCTTCTCTTGTGCCACAAATACCACCACTATCACCTCCAAGGACAAAAAATCTTGAGATGGTGGACATTGATTCCCCACAACCTAGTGAAATACCACCAAGAGAGCCACCATTGAAAAAGAAAAAGGTTGAAGTGATTGGTCTGGTGGATTATGATGACGAAGGCTCTGATGATGAAATTTGGGTATCAGAACAAGAAATGCAAGGAGTGCCTACTACACTAGTAGTAAGGGAAACACCTCAATTGGGTACAAGATTGAGTAAATATGATCTTATAGGACTCAATGGCAGAGATGATATGCAGGTTGAAGCATGTGCAAAGTTTCTAGATGATGACTCATTTATAAAGTCTCAAAATTTTATGGAATTTGCATACAGAGCTAAAAGAGATGAATATGTTAAAAGCTTGGCTATAGAAAGAAGCCTTCATCTAGAAAAATGTTTCAAATGAAATGAGAGCTATATTCCAAAAGATGACTACAAAAGAGGGTCAAGAATTGGTAAGGAATAGTGGTATTTTGTTGTTGCCAGAATGGGATTTAGGTTCTGCCATAGCTTTTGACACAATAAAGAATTTTCACAGGCCTCTCTATGATACAAAGGAGAAAGATGCATTTGCACTATAGGGATCTTCTTTCAGTGAGGAATGGGAAGCCTTGGCTATATGGTCTCTAGCCCCAAGCACCAAAAAACCTAATATTGTTGAGCTTGCACCTGACTACGTGGAGGCCTAATAATAAAAAGAGTGTCAGAAACATTGACCTTAGGAGCAGCAAATATGTCAATTCATGTTGCACAATTTACAAGGTCCACTGTAGAATCTGTGACTGTAGAAAAGGATAAGCTTAGAATAGATTACAATGATTTTCTAGTCAAATATGGAAGGCTTGAGCAGTATAATATGTAGTGGTAGACAAAAGTTGCATTATTGGAAAATAAATTGCAGAGTTTGCAACCTGAAAAGCCTAAGTAGAATGATGTTGACTCCCCCACCACTTCACAAGAAGTTGTACCCCCAGAGTTTACTACTGAAGTAAGTTCTTCATGGGAAATTGTGCCCTATAACATGGGAAGTGTGCCCATTTCAATAGTAGAATCCAATACACCAAAAGGACCACAAGCTAAGGAAGATACCAATAGGGAAGAGTTGCTTAGGGAGTTAAATAAATACAAAGAGAAGTGTGACAATCATGATGAGGATATTTTCAGAAGCAACATGAAGATTGTCACTATAGTATTGAAACATTTGAACAGAAGAGTGAATAACAGGTTGAATAGTATTGACCATAGTTAGTCATCCATGGTGGTTGCTATCAGGAATTTTGACATTGACAAAGAAAGAGCCATTCCACTCATGGAAATTTGGATCCCTAGGAAGAAGGATTTGGTTTTGATGTCAATTGGAGTTAAACAGGATGCCAATCCACCTAAAAAGTTTAAACCTACTATGGTTCTTGTAGGTAAAATTGAAGGATACAGGGGAAATATTGAACCATGGGAAAACAAAATAAAAGAGCTAGTGAAATCCTTTCATGAGTTACATTATGGGCTTCTTCCATCCATTCTAAGGGATGATGGTAGCATCAAAAATCTACAGGAGTGGAAAAATGAAACAAATAAGTTATTTCAGATCAAGTTGTGTCAATTTATCAAAAAATTGATATGGATACATTGAAGATAAATATGGATATGTTAACTCATGTTGAGATTGTCCTATTGGAATTTGATAAGGAGGCTAACCAGATTGTCACCAAGTATGCACCTTATAGATAAAGGGTTAATGAAGTTATGAATTTCAATTGGCCCACTGAAGAGGAATTCCTAGCATGGAAGGGCAAATACTTGGAGGGAGTGGTGGACTGATGTGAAATGGTGAGGTGGTAATTTGAAAATTTAAAGTATGCAACCATGAAGAATAACATATAGTTGAGAGTTGCACTGCATAGCCTAGATTTAGTACAGATTAGGATTTTGATAAAGTACAAAAAATATAGTGCATCTTCTTCAAGTTGAATTGATGACAAGGTTGCAGACGTGGATATATCTTTTGTCTTTTCTTTTCTGTTTCGGCCATGCTTTCCTTCTTTCACTTTGTGTGCCTAGGCTCAAATTTTGAGGTAATTGTTTGAAGATACTGTTTTGAAGATTGGAATGAATCTCCAACAACGAATGAAGACTACTTGCATTTCCCCACATGTTTCCCACCTCTTGGGAATGCAATGCAACTGAATAGGGGAATCTTTATTTTGAGTGGTCCAATAGGATATTGACATGTGTACTTTCTGGCCCGAGGCTTATTTTTCTCATTTCTATAAGAAGGAATTAAGGGCCAGAAAGTAGGGGTTTGTTGTTTTGCATTCAACACGGTGAATTGTTAAAGGAATATCAAGCATGTTTTAGTGTTTTGTCTTAAGTTTAGAGTTTTGTTAGTGTGTATGTAATTTTGATAACAATATAGAAAATACAATATAGAGTGATACCAATTTCATGGCTATTGTCTCTCCTTGTACTTGTTTTATGAGTTATGAATGAAAGTAATCCAGGGTTCCTTTTATTTGTCTCTATTGTTTCTCAATAGATGTTTAATTTCATTCCTACTTATTAGTTCAATGAATTAATGTAAGTGCTTGGATGAGATTGTTAACTCATAAGAATTAGGTGCTAGGATATTTGTAAGTAGTGATGATTATGAATGTAATAGGGGAATGATGTAAAGTAGTGTTTCTTGAGATTGTAGGTTGCTATTGATAACATGTTGTCTAGTTGCATAGGTTGATATTGACTCTGTGCTTGGAATAAGACACTGGTTCATGCAAAGTATTCATAATTCATTTCCTAAGTTGATTCATTAGTTGATCACCTTACTTTATAAACTTTCAAAATGGATACCACTATAGTTGTTTTGTGTTAAGTTTTACCTTCTCATGCTCTAAGTGTAGGATATTAGTCAATGAGCTACCAACTTGTTTGATGTGCTACGTTGTTGAGTAATTTTATGAGAATTATTTATTATTGACCATGTATTTGAGTAGTAATCATATAAATTCCTGATTATACATCATGGGATCACCCTCCTGGGTTTAATAGAGCCCAAAGTGTAGGAGTAGAAGTCTCACAACTTTTACTCATTCGTTGGTCAATCCCTTTGGAGTACTAAGTATTGGAAATGGAAAATTCCATAGGTATTTTCTGAAGTCAGTTTGGTTCTAAAAAAAAACCAACACATAGTCTCCTCGATAGCCCAATGAGAGATATGTATGCGGTGCGTGAGTGGGAAAGTCGTTATCGGCAAGACTTACCCTCATCGAAGGGATTCTATCTTAAGTCTCTTCAATGGCTCAATGGAACATGAAGGAAGCTCATCAAAGCGACTTATCTTTTTCAGAGGGACTCTACTCTGAGTCCCCTCAATGGTCCGATAGCTGTGGTGGTTGGTCGGTGGTGGTGATGTATGTGGATACGAGGAGACTGATAACATAGAAGAAGAGGAAACCGTTATTTAAAGGTAGCAAAGACAATAAGAGGGTAGTTAAGTTAAGAGAAAATAGTATGAGTAGTTAAAATAGGAGTGACTGTTAGGAAACCACATAAGGGAGAAGGTGGTGAAAGGAAGAACTGTTATGGAAGATTAAAGTGTGTGGACAAATGAGGAGTTCTAGGCAATGTTATAAGGAGGCCGAATGCAAATAGCGGGGAAGTCGATAAGTGAGGAAAAGAGGAGCCGACCATGAAGAGTGGAGGCATCGATCCTTGAGGGATCTTAATCATTGTAATCTAAATCAGATCTGCTTGCATGAATAAAAGATAATGTTTTCATTAAGGTGCATTTTATTTATTATCATTTGTTTTCTGTTTCATTTATGTTAGAAATAGTGGTGAAGTATCTGTTTTATAACAGAATGGATGAGAACATCCTATAGCTGATTGGCATCAAAGAGATAGAGAATGAGAGAGAACCACCAAATTGGTTCCAAATCATGTGTGTTTGCAATCTTCGTCATCATTTACTTGCAAGCTGAAATTTATGGATGTGCAATTGTAATCAATTAAAATTAACACAAGGTATTGTCAATTTTGGTTTAATCATTTTATGAGTCATTGTAATCTAGAATTTGGGTGTTGTGTGAGTGATTGTGTGTGACTACGTCGTCACATTTAAACCTTAACATGTATAGATTAGTTGTAAGTACTCATGGATGCTTGGAGCCTTGAGTGAGTTTAGAGATCTCTTGAATTTAGAGACATTTGTTGATATGATTACTCTTTGAAGACTTCAAGATGAAATCTATAGAGCCTTCACCTAGATATGGATGTTCACGATGGACTTATATAGGAGATTATTCTTAGAGAGAGTAATTGTGGCTTGGTGTATCCTAGAGGAGCAACCTCATTTCCTACTCTTGGTCTACTTGAAAAATAATCATCTAATAGGTATTGCTCATTTTGTTTTCATGTGCATTATGTTTTATGCTTTTTCTTCTCATGGATATGGATCTTGAGCTATGAATGTTTAGTTCTATAAAGTTCATTTGAGGAGTGTATGACATGTTTATCTCCTTGTGCGTATGAGTTTGATTTATGATGCCATTTATGAGGAGTTTAGAAGATGTTATTATACTTATTCTTAGTTTTGGAATTGATTTGAGTTTGATATTCCTTGATTAGAGAGGCTTACATCCAATTGGTTATATGAGATACATTTGTTTTTCTTGATCTACAAGATTAAATGGTTGGGTGTTGTTAAGGATTTTTAGTTGGGATTATGAATACTATATTGATTATGGACAATTTTTGTAATGTATCTATTAATATAGCTACAAATATTTTTAATGGATTTAAATATGTTTACTTAGAACCTTATAAACCATAAATTAAATTAAGGTTTAATAGCTACATTAACGACTCAATTTTATACTTCAAACTTCATTATTTTCCCCTAAAATAACAACCTAATTTTTTCTACTTGAATCTAGCAAATCTAAGTTTCTCATGATTTACACATTAATAATAACTTAAAAAATATAGTTTGGATTGATGTATTTTAACAAGGGGTAAGTGCATAAAGATGGGGACCAAAAATGGGTCTTAAGTGGCCACTTTTTTTCTTCTAAAATTAGGAAAGATTGATCTAGGATGAGAAATTGAAGATAGTTACACTCAAAATTTGAAGATGCAATAAAAACAAGAGTTGTAGTGCTTCAAATCTATTTTCTATTTTTTTTTTTTAAATGGAAGAGATTAAGGGGTTCAAAAACGGGGGCCACACAAAGTGGTTCTATTTTTTTCAAAAAAATATATAGTGTATGTTGTGGCCCTTCTAAAATGTTAACCTTTTTTTAGTATTTCAAAATCTCTGTGATGAGAAATTAGCTAACACCATGTAGTTTATGCCCAATTTTTTTGCTATTTTTTATGAATATATGACTTTTTACTAATTTTCAAAGTGGAAACATCTTGGAAAACATAAAACCAAGTGTGCTCCCTCCTTTTCTTTTTGAAAACTAATTGAAAATATATTTTTTAATATGTGCAAAATGGAGTCTAGTTTTTAAAAATGTAATTTATTTGAAATTTTGATGAATGATTAAAAAATAAAGCTAAAAATATCACACATTGGTTTTTGATAAAAAACAAATACACTAACAAAAGAAATTAAAGATGAAAACCTTAACATAATGAAAACATGAAAAAATTATATGGTTATAAAGCTAAGAGAGCCTAAAATTATCGTGGTATCTTTTTGACTTGATATTGAAACATGTGTGAACCTGATGGGGAGCATTCTTGAGATTGCATAATTTTTTTTATAATTTACAAAAGCACATCTTTGGACATTGAAATGTGAGTCCAATCCTAAGGGTTGGAATTCCAAGGAAAATTCAACCCTAAGGGTTGGAAATTCCCAAGGAAAATTCAACCCTAAGGGTTGGAAATTCCCAAGGAAAATAATAATGCGAGTGCGTTATAATGCACTCACATTTATGTGAAGGAAATTTCCCTTTGTCCTTCTCTTCTTGTTAGACTAAACACATGATATGGACATTTAATTTCTTATACTTTAAGTTATATTTCATGCATAGTTTTAGGATCTTTGAGAATGGTTTTAGACATTTAAGAGTTATAATGCAGATTCTAGGTTTTGAAAGATCTTATAATTTTTTAGATAGTCAAATTTTAGTAATCAATAGGTCAAATTTTAATCAAATGCTTCAAAATACAAACTAAGGCACATAGGCTCATTTTATTTGACATGGGGAGACACTTTCCTCATTTTCATAATAAACCTATTGTTGAAATCAACAACTATGTTATTAACTCCTTTCCTTTTAGTAGTTAGCTCATGAATTGTGAACTTTGGATCATATTTTTCTCTATATTGTAGTTAGCAAACCATCATAAACTCATCCCATGAATCTATGCTTCTATCTTGAAGACTTTTATACCACTATTTTTCAATTTCTTCCAATGACTGCATGAAGAGCTTCATCATGACATCTTCATCTTCTATTTCATATTCATTTATCACATCAATGAAATGCCTCAATTGGTCCTCACTATTGATAGCATTGTTACCTTGGAATTTTGACACTTTTCCTCTAATCTCAAATAGGATGAGATTAAGATAACTAGGAATACCATGAAATTATAGTTTTCTGTATCTTTCTAATCCCAATGGTAGTCATATTGGAGAAAATTTCTGAGCCTATCTTCTAGGGTTGAACCTAACATTTTGCCTTATATTTTTATGTTGGGGGTTTCAATGATGTTGTTGCAAATTATACACATGTTGAATCAAAACATGGTGATTTTTTTTTGAGGTTGAACAACATTTTGATATTGATTTATTTATTGAGCTTTTTGAGAAAATTGAGCTTTCCCTAATATAATTTTTGCTTCTATTTCATATTTCCTTTATTTGAGATGGTCAATAAGATCTACATGCTAATCTAATTCTCTTTCCCTATGCTCATTCTTTGATTGATCATATTGATCAAAATCATGGAACAAAGTCTCTACTTCTTGTTCAATTTCTTGGGATTCAAAGTACGAGAATTGTTATGTCGATGTCCCCTTAGACTTCTTAGATGTGAATGTTGGACTCAAGGGAACACTAAGAGGGGGGAGTGATTCAATGTTCAACAATATTTAACTTTTAATCAGATCTTAAACCATATATAGCACATAAATAGAAGTAAATATGCAAGCACATTGAGGAGACAATTAAAAACACCATAACACCAAGATTTTTACATGGAAACCCTGTTAGGGGAAAAAACACAGTGGAGATTAATCCACAATTTATACTCTGTTAAAAGTATGAGGAAATAGGGAATGCACATGCATTCAGGCACACTGCCTAGAGCTCACTGCTTACAGGAAGGCTCACTGCCTTACCAAAAGTTTGGATTACAACAAAAAATTGAACTAAGAAGATAGCATCTACAAATGCTTGGGTTTAGTTTTGGTAAAGCTCAGTAGTTGATCTTCTACCCTTTTGACCGATTCTGCACTTCTGCTATGCTCTATTCTACTTTTCTCTTATTCACATACAAGATCTTTAATGCACAAGTGAAATTGTGCATAAATTACTCAATCACCCTTCTGATATTCACAACACACCTACTCTTCTCTTCACACTCACTCTCTCTTCAAAATGAATTATCGATCTCATATATATATCCACTATCAAGATTTAATCGCTTTAAGTCGGCTTCAGCAAAACATGAGATATTCTCCAACAGTCGGCTCAAATCACAAGTTATATTAGATGCACGCCCATCAAAGTCGACTAAGGAATAGATAGGACTCAAACCAAAATGATTGAACACCAAACTAATTAAAAAATTACACCTTATACATTCATGACATGTCAAATATATTAAGTCGACCTTTATGAACAAATAACCAGAAAATTATCCTATCGAATCTCCTAACTCAAACACCGATTAATGCGACATCACAAAAGCTTATCATTAAGATAATATAGATACTTAGAAACCTTTTCCGGGGATCCACAACTCAAAATGATGATCCGGTGAAGCATACAAATCAACATACTAACCAAATACCCTGTTCTTCATTTTCTCTGTTGGTAAAACCCTGATCTTAATTCTGCCTACCAGTGAGAGTGAATCTTGATCTACAGACCATAATAATGAATTAGGTTGCCATCAATGGAAACACTAGAAGCCATATTCCAACAAACAAACCATATGCCAACAATCTCCCCCTTTGGCATTGATGGAAACACTTAGTGAAAAATGACTAAGTGTCACAACTTCAAAACACAACTCAAACTCCCTCTTAGAATGATAAAGAATTTCACTACTCTCCTCCCCCTTTGACATCAATGAAAAACATATTTTGGCTCTCCCCCTTTTCTTAATACAAAAATTGGATTAAAATTTTGAAGTACAACTGCTACTTGAATTAGAAAATTATCTTGTACTTATCTTTCATTTTGAAAGAAACTTCTTCAATGCTTCCATTGCAATCCCAATGATTATGATCAGGCTATTGTTCTTAGAAGTCCTATTGATAATCTGAATGAGATATTCTAGAATTGTGATTGCCTCTTCTAATTTCTCTCCTTTCTTCAAAATCTCAATTAGCTGCTCCAACCTAAATTCAGTTAAGTCTTTGACTTTCCAAAAGGTGTCGACAAGGTTGTTTCTGGTGAAGTGGACTTTTGCATGCTCAGACTGCAACTTTTGAATTCTTTCTTGACTGCACCATCTTTATCCTGAAATATGTTATAATCCTGACCAATTTTGATCAACTCAGCTTGAATCTACTCCAGCTTATCCTTGTATCTCCCAACAACATGAGGCCAACAAAGACAATAGTTGTAGATGTTATTTGCTGAATTAATGCATTGCCTCAACTCATTCATTTGATTTTTAGTTTGGTTAGAGATAGCCTGAACTGCTCCTTTAGATGGAGAATAGTTTCTCCTTCTTTCCTATCCTCAGACTCAGAGACTACAACTTCCTTAATGCATTCGATCATTTCTTCAGGAAACACATTTTGCAAACTCTCCAAACCAATGTTATTGTGCACAAAGTAAGTACTCAATGTGCTCTCAATCAGGTCCTTCTCATATGAGGGTCTCTCAAACCATAAGTCAACAATTTTTTGCATCCCATCTTTCTCCTGAATAAGCTGCAGTATCTTTTCCTTGGATAAAACATCTTCTTCTTTGCTTCCTTCTGCCATTACTACATCCAATTCAACTGATTCCAGTTCTTCCCTTGGAGTGTACTCATTAGATTCCTCATTTGGAATGTCCACAATTACTTGTTCTTTGCCTTTTCCTTCTATTTTTGGAGACTTGAGTGTCGAAGGAGTATGAATAACAATCTCTTCTACTCTTTTCTTCTTTCTTCCCATCTCACTAGAAGAAGATCCAACCTCAAGTGCCTTTACTAGAATGGAAATGCTAATTTCTCCAAACTTCCCTAGAGATTCCTTAAAGAATTTTGCATATTCTTGCTCACCATTTTCCAAAGTATTAGAATGTTCAAAAATTTGTTTACAAACCGGTTCATTCTCTTTCCATACAAAATTATTGATTTGTGGCACACAATTCAGAAAATACATCATAAGACATATGACTAGGGTACCAAACTTGAAGGGGTAATCTACCTCCTTTGTTAATTTCACATTTTTCATCAACTAATCTTTGAGCAATCCGCATAGATCAAATTCTTCATCCTCCATTATCATTTTATGAGCGATATAGATGCGCTTGCCAAGGTTGCGCCTTTCCTATTTCTAAAAAAGATTTTATATAAAATTCCATCTGCAATGTACCTTGTTATCAGATCTTTGATCATCAAAATTATCAAAGCCCTCTAATCTCTAGTTACTGGTTAGGGTTTTGACCACTTGGTTAAATCGACTTCTTTTTTGGAATATCCCCAACATTGCATAAACCAGTTAAATTCTTGATTACCTCTTTTGAAATGTGATAGGGTTTATCCAAAGTTAGAATGTCATCATTCAATCTATTCAAGATAAACCTAACGACTTCCGCATTGAAAAAATAAGGAAATTCACTCCAAATATCCAAACTTTTGTGTTTCACACCTTCAAGCCATTTCAATTCATCGATCCCTAATTTCCAACCCTTTGATTTGCTTCATTTTCTGTACCAAACAAGTTTCTAGAGAGCACCAAATTAAGTGAGAATTTTGCAAGCAAAATACTGGAATTCTTGCATTCCTAATCACTTTGATAAACTCTTATTCTTCTATCCTTCTATGCCAAAACCCTTTTTTTTGCCTTCCCATAAATTGCAACATAACCCCAACAACCTGAGTTCTTTTTTTTTCAGAAAGGAAAAGAATACAAAAAAAAAACCTACTCTTTCTTTCACAAATTTCATACATTTCAAACACACACTACTTTTCCATTGCATAACTACAAGTGTTGAAATAACAACTAAATTCATTCACTCCTTACCCATGTTTTCTTCATCTGATCTCTTATCTCTTCCACAGTCACTTTTCCTTTTCCTTTATCATTTTCTGTGAAATTTTCCTTTGTATACTAGACCTCTTCTATCCATGTTTTTGTTCCTACAAAATCTTGCAATGTGACCAAATTGTTGCAATTGTAACACATAGGATTTCTTTGTCTAGACCATTCATTCCATTGATTTCCTTTGATTTGCATTGATTAGCAATATGCCCAAATCTTTGTGTAGCATTTAGCATTCCTTACACTAACATACATTCTTCTGCATTCAATTGACTTATGACCAAACTTGTTGCAACTAAAACACCGACCGACAAAAGATGGACTACTTGAATTTATTTTACTTCTACACTGAGAAGCCATATGACCAATTTTATTACAAGCAAAGCAATGACCATTAAAATTTTGAGCATTGGGTTGTCTTACCTGATGCCTTCTTCCTTTGTTTATTTGATTTCCTTGTTTATAATCCTTCTGTTCAGATCTAGAGCTTTCTCCCTTCTCATATCCAAGACCTCACTTGTCATTTGCATCCTTTTGTCCTTTAGTTAGATCATCAAGCTTAGTAGAACTGATCCTAAACTTCTCCTTATATTCATTTGCAGTAGTGAGCTCATCTCTGAGAATAACTATCTGACTTTCAAGCTCTTTTTCATTATTTTTGAATTATTGCAATTCAATCTCCAGTTGAATGAATCCACTATTAACTCTACTACATTCTTCAAATTTTTCCTTTCAAGACTGGTCCAGATTCTCCTCATTCTTTTTCCTTTCTTCAATATCCTTAGTCAACTTCATCGCCATGGATTCCATCTCAAGCTTCAAAGTAGCATTGTCTCTAGAAAGCTTTTCACATTCTTTAGTTATTTCTTTTAGGGTCTGATTCAGATGAACATCTTTCAAACTTTTACTTTCTTTCTGCTTCAACTGATCACAAAGTTCCTTCCTCTTTTCTCTTGACTCATTGATTTTATCCTTCAAGGATGACTTCTTCCTTAGAATGATCAAGATCATCAAGTGCCACCAAAAGCTATTGTTGAAGACCACCAGAGTCCATTGTATTCCAAGATCCACCTCAAGATATTAAACTTCTTCAAAGGAACTAGCTCTGATACCAATTTTTGGAATCAAGGGAACACTAAGAGGGGGTGAATCAGTGTTCAACAATATTTAACTTTTAATCAGATCTTAAACCATATATAACACAAAAAAAAGTAAATATGCAAGCACATTGAGGAGACAATTAAAAACACCATAACACCAATATTTTTACGAGGAAACCCTGTTAGGGGAAAAACCATGGTGGAGATTAATCCACAATTTATACTCTATTAAAAGTATGAGGAAATAGGGAATGCACATGCATTCAGGCACACTGCCTAAAGCTCACTGCTCAAAAAGTTCACTGCTTACAAAATGTTTGGATTACAACAAAAAGTTGAATAGAGAAGATAGCATCTGTGAATGCCTGGGTTCAGTTCTAGTGAAGCTTAGTAGTCGATCTTCTACCCTTCTGGTTGATTCTACAATTTTGCTCTGCTCTATTCTACTATGCTCTAATTTGCATACAAGATCTTTAATGCACAAGTGAAACTGTGCATAAATTACTCAATCAACATTCTAATATTCGCAACACACCTGCTCTACTCTTCACACTCATTCTCTCTTCAAAATGAATTACCAATCTCATATATATATCCGCTATCAAGATTTAATTGCTTTAAGTCGGCTTTAGCAAAACATGAGATATTCTCCAATAGTCAGCTCAAATCACAAGTTGTATTAGATGCACACCCATAAAAGTTGGATAAGACATAGCTAGGACTCAAACAAAAATGCTTGAACACTGAATTAATTAAACAATTGCACCTTATACATCCACGACATGCCAAATATATTAAGTCAGCCTTTATGAACAAATAACCAGAAAATTATCTTGCTGGATCTCCTAACTCAAACACCGATTAATGTGACATCACAAAAAGCTTATCAGTAAGATAATATAGATACTTAGAAACATTTTCTAGGAATCCACAACTCAAAATGATGATCTGGTGAAGCATACAGATCAACATACTAGCCGAATACCCTGTTCTTCATTTTCTCTATTGATAAAACCCTGTTATTAATTCTGTCTGTTGGTGAGAGTGAATCCTAATTTGTGGACCTGAATAATGACTTAGGTTTCCATCAATGACAACACTATAAGCCATATTCCAAAAAATAAACCATATGCCAATAGTGAAGACATAGGAAAATTCATGTCTACATTTTTTGTATGTAGATTATGAGATGCATCTTTATTTTTTACATCAACATTTGTCTCCTTTCTAGGTCGACCAAAATCACACCTATAGGTTCTCTTATTAGTTTTGATCCTATTATCAGTTAAATCATCTGATGTATATTGATCATATTCTTTTGATGCATCTCTTCTATTTGAAGTACCCACTTTTTCAATACTTTGAGAATTGTGCAGAGATGATATACTTGGATTCTTAGCTTTCAATTGTTCTTGTCACCTTCTCACATCAAGGAAAATTATATTAAACATTTCTTGACCTTTGTATTTCTAATCCTTTTCCATTCTTTTATCTTTTGAAGTTAACTTCTAGATTTTCCTTGATAGAGTTGCCACTCCTCAAAAGGAGAAAATAATTTGGATTGATTTTTTTTATTATAGTAACCAACTACAAATATTTTCCTAGTTGCACCACAATTATTGATTAACCTGTGTCTGCAAGTCGAGTCTTGATTTAAATTACCCCCTGATAATGGTGCCAATTTATTGGTGATATGAGTTGTAGACCCCAAATTCCTAAGGTCTTGTTGGGACTCAATATCCCATTATTCTTTTTGCTTGAGTCACTTTATTTTATGTGCCTATGGAGTATGGACCCTCATCAATAATTGATCTATAGCATGCTCTTGGTTGTGTTCCCCTCTTGTGTCTTCAGTCAATTCCTTAAACTCAAAAAATAAAAAAAATTAACTAAGTGGAAAATTAGATAAGACAAGAGAGACATCAAGCATGTGAAGAAAGGAAAGTTGTGCTGAAAAAGGTATACACCAAGCTTGAGGATTGACCTTCAACAAGGAAAATTTTGGCAGTGTTGCATAAATTTGAACGCCTCCTTTTGTTACACAAC
Organism: Sequoia sempervirens; assembly: GCA_007258455.2. Taxonomy (NCBI): domain Eukaryota; kingdom Viridiplantae; phylum Streptophyta; class Pinopsida; order Cupressales; family Cupressaceae; genus Sequoia; species Sequoia sempervirens. Next base: position 77,101 of record VDFB02062580.1, read on the forward strand.
ATGCCTTAAGGTTTGATTCCCAATGGTGTAAAGTAGTAGGGATGTAAATTTTTTATCTTTCTTTCTTTATCCATGTGAAAATCCTGAACTTGATTGGAACCCACATGTAGTGCTATGGAAAAAGGAAAGTGAAAAGGGAGAAAATAAAGCATCAACAAAAGAGGATGAACTATTATTGTGAAGCTTGTTTATTGTGTGTGAAGGCATTGACAGAGGTAAAGTTCTACTCACATTATTTCCACCCACACTAGCTACTTGTAGCTAAGGTGCCTTCTCACACTGCTGCTTGAGTTATTACATACATCCTCCTTCCATTTGCAACACCTATTTTTGGTGGAAGAAGATATGGACCACAAATTTTAAACAAGCTATTGTGCATAAGTTTAGGGTTTTGACCATGAAACTTTATGCAACATTTTTTGACCATTTTTCAAAGAGGTTGGTTCATTATGTGGTCTCTAAATGCCCATAAATTTGTAGGGTAACCACTAACACCACAATCTAGTTTGTTGAGAAATTACAAACCTACGAAATTGAAGAAGACTGGTATTGTAATGAGATTTTATGCTGCAGATTGTCTCCATGGAACTATGTATGTATTTAGGAGGGTTTCTAAGACATAGGTAGGGATTTTAATTTTCCACATTTGTTGGCATGAATGCAATTTTGAGTTAGATGAATGTGACAACATTTCAAAAACATTAGAAACCTTGTAATGGTCTTTCTCATTTTTATGTATGAATACATGTAGTTGTGTTTGGATTACTAAGTATGTGCTTTGTTTCAATATTTTATATTCATTGGTGTATGTAAATGCATAGTTGCATGTTCTTATTTTCCTATTTTTTCTCTTCTTAGTGTTGTGAATCTATTGCCCAATATATAGGCACTAGTATAAGACCATACTCCAATCTCACACCATAAATTTAAGATAATAACCAATAGTATAGGAGTAGGAGTAGTTTTCTTGCACATTCATGACCTAGAAAAATAACTAGGAACCTATATTCAGTGAGCTTCAAATGAATCTCTTTCATGTGGTTATGTTTGGACATTTGTATAAGCTATATAGGGGTTTTGAAGAAGTAATTTATTTTTGATTCAATGAAAATATTTAGGATCAAGACATAAAATTGGGTTTCATTGTCCTTATCTTTCTATTGTTCATTTTAAGTGATTCTAATACCTATTAAGGTGTCCCTCTGAGAAAACCCTTTTGAGTCTAAGTCGATCTCAAAGTGTAGATCTTACACACTCTCATAGAGTTGGTCATTGACCCTCCATAGCATGTTGATGAGCTAATTTCACTTTCATAACAACAACCCTAGCCTTGAGAGTGATATTTGGCTCTAGGAGGTAGAGTAACATTTTTTAGAACTAATGGTTTGATAATCTTCGAAATGCCAGGGGTGTCAAACTTAATAAGATTGCCACAAACCTATATACATGTTGGGAAAATTAGGACCAATTTTTGAGGTGGGTAAGACCTCCTTCACTTCTAGCTGTGCAAGACCAAGGGGGTTTCCCTAAAGAGCTAGAATATATTACTAAAAAAATAATATTTACCCTGACACAAACCATACCCATTGCGTAGTGCACTCCTATTCTAGTTGTCACTTCATGCCTATATGCTAGTTTAGGAGACTCAAGGTTAAGCACCTTATTAAACAAATGAACTATCACATAAGTACCAATTAATATGTTTTATAATACCCCTTAAAGTTTTGAACACATTCAAACATGGTAGTTGGAACACACAAACAAATAAACTGTAAATATGTTTATATTGATATATTTTGAGTGTGTTGAAGATGACGGCGAGAGAAAGCTAGTAAAAAGTTGGTGCCTTTATCCATTTGGGCAACAAAAAGTTCATTGAATTTAATCATTTACATATAATAACTATAATAGAGGTGATATCTTAATCAAGACACCACAAAAGACTATGCCTTTTAGAATGCATAAGCAAGATGGGATCTACATGTACATTCAAAAAAATAAATGATAGTTGTAAAATATTAAGTGAGTCTACTTATAATCCATGAGCATGCACATATAATTCCTTTATTATTTTGAACAAATACATTACAAAGGATTTGCAAGGATTATATAATTTTCTAGTTAGTAAACTAAAAAACACAATATAGAAATTCACACCATACACATGGAGACACTAAAAAAAGGTTGATTTTTCCATTAATCACTTTATCTACAAATATTATAAATTTTATTACAAATTTTGGATAAATCTAGATCATTATAATGAAAACATAATCATACATAGAGCTGGAAATTGAATCCCTAGGGATTCTTGTATATATCTTTCTTCTACTAGTTTTATAATTGTTCCTCCTTAGTCCAAAATATTATCTTCTTTGTCATCTTTCATAAAATGGCAACCAAGAAAGATATACCCATGATAGGAAAGAACACAAGTTGTTAGAAGTTTGTGCCACACAAGATAACCCTAACCACGAGCTCCCCTAATTCCTTGACCACACGTATCATTTGTAACTTGACTTCAAGACCACAAAGAGGCATGAAAGAACATTCCTTTGAACCTTTCCAAACATTTTCTTTAATGATTCATGGATAGAAATGAGGGAAAATACCCATGAAATTATTTGAAATCACGTCTTGGAGGAGCTTTGATAAAAAGAGGGGATGTAAATAATGACTGAAGTATGGGCACTATTTTCCCCCGATAATCATGCCCGAAAATATATTAAAGTCCTTTAGGGAGTCTCTATTGCATAGAATCTAGGTAGGGGAAATGGTATTTATGTGTTAGTGGTGTTGCGAAGGGAGTTGGTGGACAAAACAATGTGAATCGGTGAAAATGTAGCCCTTATAACTCAGGTTCTACTAGTTTCAAGAACCATCAAAAACATCAACTCTTTGTCTTCCCTTTTATTCATTCTCTAGCCACCTTTCTCTTTCTTTGGCCATCGTCATTTGGGTTTCCCTTGTAATTGTCTTCTCTTGTCGAGGGCTAACAGGGAACTAGGAAATCACCAAAGGTTCCCATGGTTCTAGGAACCATGGGAAGCTCCAACACTTCATTATTATTTCCTTTTTATCTTCCCAACCCTTCTTGCTTTCTTCTTTTCTCTGTTTTCTTTGCTTCCTCTCATTCCCTCCACATATATTTTCTTTGTCAAGGATTAGGGAAACCATGGGAACTAGGAATTTTTTTGGAGGTTCCCATTGTTCTAGGAACCATGGGAAGCTCTAAGACCCTGTTTCCTTTATTTATTCTTTTCCTTTATTTCCTTTCTTGAACTTGCTTGCTACTATATTTGCTTCTCCTTTTTGGGACTTGACCAGGAACCAAGAACTAATTAGAGGTACCAAGTTTTTGGAAACCATGGAAAGCTTTGGAAAACACTTCCCTCTTTTCTTGCTCTATGCATAGTCAGGGGTTCCATGAGAACATGAACCAACAGAGTTTCAACAACACACAAATAAAGACTAAGGTATGGGGGAATTCACTAGTTAGAGAGGGAGAAAGAACTAGGCCACTGGAGGTTTTGACGGTTCTAAGAAACCCGATCAGGGAATGACAAGGTTTTAGGAACTTGCTAAAGCTCTAACCAACTATAACTTAGCCAAAAATCACCCAAATTCCCTCAAATTTAAATCAAAGATACGCATTTGGGAAATCTACTAGATGGAAGCCTAAAAGAAATATCCTAATAGTATTTTTATTTTATTTTTGAAATTATGCAACTAACTATATTACAGACAAGTAAAAGGAAAACCGCAACCAAGAGCACAATTTGACATGATGACCCACATGAAATTTTTTAGATTAGTTATTAAAACAAAGGGGAAACAATGTCAAATACACAATTAATGGAGCACAACAAGAAAAAAATAGACACATAAAATGAGGTGCCAAAAAATTCTATTGGAAGTTCATTAGGAATTTCATTTTATTCTCAGACCATTTACACCCTAAATGCATAATAATGGATCAAGTAGATGGCTACAATTGCTAATATTTTTTCACTCTTAAAGAAGAAGGTGATAGAAGATCTTGTGTAGGTTCTTCATAATTTAGGAAGGTGTTCCAAGTTATTCTTTTTTGTTGAAGCATTGTGTAGGAGAGACCACAAAGTTCATATACAACTTGAGTTAGAGGCAAGTTCTAGTGTCCAAAAAATAGATAAACAAGTAGGCATAGAGGTGATGAAGGATTTGTATGACATAAATCTAAATTTTATAGAATTTGTGGTGCACATGCATAAAAATTTGGGTCGGAGATTATTGGTTAGCAAATTTATCACTACAAATTTTATTTCAAATGACTTCAAATGAGATACCCAACTTGTATTGCAAAATGAACCAAAAATTGGAGAAGTCATTATCTCCTTTTTTTAAATAACTTTCCTCTAAATTTTAGAGGTATAACTCTCTCTTATAATGAAATTTTAGTTTTTAGGGTTTGATTTTAACTAGAAAGTATGAAAGGTGAAGATTAAATACAAGAAAAGTAAACAAATATTTATAAAATAAAGCACAAATTATAATTTCTTCATGCAGATGGAAATAAACTCAAAGGCCTATTCTTTTTCAACCACATATTATTAACATGCACCCAATAATAAATCTTATTAAGATGATGTCAGGTTCACATATCAATAAAGATCATACTCCAACTAACCCCATATTCCATAAGCTTCAAGAATAAAAGGATATAAATTACTATAAAAAATAAACGCTTAAAATAGTTATAACACCAAAATCAAAAGAAATAATAACATTTAGAAATCTATTGCCATAACACAGAATCATAAAAAATTCTTTATTTAAAATGTGCAAAATTGTTAAGAACACAAACTTTCAACTTTCCTACTAAAAATATACCCAATCTTTAACCACATTTAAAATTAAATAAAAAAATCCTCTTAATTTCATTTAGTTGAATATATATATAACCTTTAAGTTGTAACCTATTATTTTAAATAAAAATTCAATAAAAATGTTAAAGCTTCCTTAATATTTTTGAAACTTAAAAAACTTTTCTAACTTTAACAAGTTCATAGAAATAAAGTCCATAAAAATAAATCATGTTGGGATTTGAGGGCACAATTTCTCCCAAATATTACTTTTCTTTTGTTAGTGTAAATAGGTGTTTTACCTATCTAGGCCCTATTTACATGTTAAGTCCACTTAGGTCCTATGAGGGAATCTTTCTAGCTAAGCATTAGTTGTCACTTATATTTTGACATTTAATGCTTGTGTCCTCAATCATTTAATATTTATTAAGGTAGTTGTCTCATTGTACAAGATTAAGACACATGCCAAGATTTTGTCTAATCCTATATCACAACTTACATTTATAAGCAAGGCATCATATGTATATTGTCATATTCAATATGGTAATCTTGCATCCATAATTATGGCATGATATTTCTACCATTTCTCTCTTGTGGAAGTTATTGCTGTTTTGTAGGTCATCCTAGGGTGTTGAGGAGTTCATCATAAACTCCTACATGGTATCAGAGCTTCAGTGTTGCAGAATTCTTCCCAGATGTTAGGGACCAATCTTGGCATGAATTTTTTTTTAGGTACGATTAGGGGTTTTGAGGATCTCACGGTTGAATCTAGGGTGTCAAAGAAAGTCAGGTTTTCCTTTCGTTTTGTCAAATTTTGTTATGTATTGACTTTGAATGAGGGTTTCAATTGTTAGATCTGAGGAGGTAGCTAATTTTTCAAAGCACTTTGGGTGAAAATAGACCCCGTTGTTGTGTCTGAAAGGCCCGAAAACCTAAGGAATGATTGTTAATTCATCAATTTTTGACACCTTTATTCGGGGGTATTAGGGAATTTTTTCTCTATTCAATGATTTCCATATGACCGTATGAATCCATACTTGGATGTACTATATGGATT
>VDFB02062580.1:91515-128449 GCA_007258455.2 Sequoia sempervirens
ACATATGGATCAGGAGGATGACTTACACAAAGTGTACTGAGTTTGAATTGTATGAAAATGGGTGGACAAGGAGACTACTAGCACTCTCCAGGTGTGTTATCAAAGAGTCTAAAAATTTATCTATTTGACAGGAACAATTCCTAATTTGCCAATCTCAAGCAAAATCGCTTATGAGATCAAGGATCACTAATTCAAAAGGTCAAGGACACATAAACCCTAAATACAGAACAGGTCTCTAAAACTGGGACAAGTCACCTAATCAAAGAACTCAGTATTTCAGTTTGTTGTTTGTTTTCAAAGATCAAGCAAGTATATCAACAAATTTTGATCAAGCACATAGGTTTCAATCAGACAAGTTATGATACAAAAAGTAGTTGATAACAGATCTATCAAGGACAAAGCAACTTGATAGTATCGTGGGAGTCTTGTTTGAAGATGTTTGGACAATGTTTAAGACTCAAAAACAAACACATAGCTATCCCTACCAAAGAAAATGGTGAGAAGCCAAAACCTTTGCCCCATTGCTTATGCGCATACGTGCACCTCACACAGCCGTGTCACCCCCTAGAGGGTGCCCATGTTTTTGGTGTTTCCAAGGACTCAACAGTGTACGTTCAAAGGTTACCCTTGTAGCAAGGGCCAGTGTCGCAACCGCCTCCAAATGTCCAGGTGTATGCCTATAATGGGAATCTGTGTATGATCAACATACAGAGAGATTCTTCCCCCTCCTTGCGCAAAGATTATGACTCCATTCGGAGGTGAACCGGGTAGGCAACTAACTAAGAGGTTTTTACTTGGCTTCCGTTCACAATAACCTTCGGTGCCTCTAATACAGAGCTCGGGCCTCGCAGCCACACCAACACCTGAAAATCACACACCCCCGCAAGCAGGGCTCGAAGCGGCGCCGCTCAGTGCAATAAACAGAGCTTTTCCATGATGATCTTCCAAGTCATGGAAAAGAAGTTACTATGGTCTTGGAGTCTTTAGACTCAACAAGAAGTTCTTTATTATAGTGAGGTGGAATCACCGGCGATAGGTGTGTACTCACTTGGGTCGTTCCCGGAGGTTCAACTTCCGGCAGGCCCTCTAAAGGTGACACTAGACATGGCTTGGATTTGGGTTTCTGATTTTCTGATTCTCCCAAAAGGAGAAGAGCATACTTCTCTAGCCCGTCTCTTTACCCAAACACGCTAAAAAACCTTAATCACCGAGCTAGTTTCACTTCACCAAATCCACATGCTTTTGAGTTTCTGATTCTATCAATGAGAGAAGAGCATAATCCCCTGACGAATGAAAGTGCTAAAGATTCACTACCTTGCTCCACTCCTTAAGAGTTCGTCATATTAGTAAGATCATCAGGAGCTTGGATTTGTCCATGGTCATCACCTCCATGTAACAAAGAGCCAAATTCCCTACTCACTATCGAAACTCCTAAGAATTTTAATGAAGCCCTAATTAGACTATGTGAATTGAAAAGCAGGAAAACAAACACAATGTTTTTTAAATAAGATCTTTGACAAGCGTAAGTGTTTGTTTTCAAGTCTTTGTCACGCATCTTGCAATCAAACCGTTAGTGTGTTTCAAGTTCTCTGACTGGCGTCCTGCAAAAACTGTTATGTTGTGAAAAAAAAATTTCAGAAGAACCAGAAGAACAAAAGTTGGAATTTATAAAAAAAAAAGAGATTAATTAAAAATCTAATTTAATCTAGTCAAAATTTAATCTAAAAAGAATTAGTTAACAAAACTAAAATTAAACTAAATTAATCTAATAAACTAAAAATTTAAAACAAAACTAATCTAAATTAATAAAATTAAAAATCTAATCAAAAATTTTTTAAAAAAATTCCTCTTGGATCTAAAAAAAAAACTCCTGATTGCACGTTTCCCAAGAAAATAACTCAAAAGATAAAGGCTGAGTTCTGACAAACAAATCAGATACCTGGTAAATTTTTTGCAAAAATAGGTCTGATATCTGAGAAGAGGGCAGAACCAGCTTTCCAACGCCTATTTGTTTTAGAAAAACAGAGCCAGGATGCAAAAGTTACGCCTTCTGGAGTGAAAACAACAACTTCTGGCTTTGACAGGCGAGAAAGGTATCAAAATGGAAAAATCAGAAAAAAAATACTAGTACCACTGGAACGGCGTCGGAAGCACCTTTCTGACTATATCTCGTTTTCGAAAAACGGAGACCATATGCTCAAGATATGACCATTTTACTAAATATGCTCATTTAGGCTTTAAACCAAAATTTTTATTAATTTAAAGATGAAAAAATTAATAAAATATTTAGTTGAACCTTCATGCACGAAAATCGAGGTAGCACAGAATTCAAAATGGTACAGAAATCGATGTGTCCATACGGATCTGTACGGATTTTTTGACAATTGTTTTGAAATTTTTCAAAACATGAAAAAAATAATTTTCAGCAAACCCTATCATATTTTATATGAAAATAGGGGTTTTTGGGCCTTCTGAGCACATCTATGGAGTCCATTTTGCACTAGCATGCACTGTTTGAGAGATCAAAGTCAAAATTTCTTAAAAAATGATGAAAAACCACGGTGGGCGCCAAAATGTATAACTGAAAATATGTTATACTTCTGTGAATCCTTGCATGCAAGGATACTCAATAATGAGTCCTTGCAAATCAATTCACGCTCTCTATCCAAGAAGAGGTGGATTGATATTGTGGCCCTCAGATTGACCCAAGCCTCAAATACGCTCGAACGAGAGATAAAGAAGAACGCCAATCTCCATGAATCCTGCTCTTGCAATGCAACAATGAAAACTAATCTAAATGACTCGTAAAATGCACAAACAAAACTAATTTATTGAAATGAAAATTGATCTACATGCAATGCCATAAATGAATTACTTTGCAAATTAATCTACTATGAAGATTAAGCTAAAATGTAATATTAAACTATATGCTCTAAAACTAAGATGCTTATAAAATCAAACTAATGTGTAATCTCAAATGATAAAATTCAAGAAATTTGTAGCATAAGTCCGATGTAAAAATTCGTGATTTTTGAAATGAGAATGAGAGGGCTCATTTTATAGGCAAAAGTGGAATTGAAGGCAAATTCAGAAGCAATGTGGGATAAATAGAAAAATAGAAACAAATCTTGATTGGAATTCTTTTTAGTTTATTTCCTTTAACCGATTTGCTTCCATTTTTCATCACCGGGATATATTCTTGAGAGGATATTTCATTTATTTTATTTAGATGATAATATCTCTTTTAATAAAATAAAATAAGATTATGTAATTTAGAAATGAATATTAATAAAATAAAATAAAATTATTTAATTAAAAATAGATTTAATTAAATAGCATCATTTTATTTAAGTAATATTAACTTCAATTAAATAACATTATTTTATTTATTAAAATGGATTTATTTCTTTTGATTAAATAAAATTAATGAAGCATTCAAACCTTAGGGAAAATTGAAACATTTGAAATAGTTATGAATTGATTAAGAAATTTGATTTGAAAATGCAACAATCATTGATTCAGAAAGTTGATGTTGAAAAATTAAATAAATGGGGCCCAAAGTCTAGGTGACCATTTTAGGTTGCATACAAAAATGAGGTGCCAAAAAATTCTATTGGAAGTTCATTAGGAATTTCATTTTATTCTCAGACCATTTACACCCTAAATGCATAATAATGGATCAAGTAGATGGCTACAATTGCTAATATTTTTTCACTCTTAAAGAAGAAGGTGATAGAAGATCTTGTGTAGGTTCTTCATAATTTAGGAAGGTGTTCCAAGTTATTCTTTTTTGTTGAAGCATTGTGTAGGAGAGACCACAAAGTTCATATACAACTTGAGTTAGAGGCAAGTTCTAGTGTCCAAAAAATAGATAAACAAGTAGGCATAGAGGTGATGAAGGATTTGTATGACATAAATCTAAATTTTATAGAATTTGTGGTGCACATGCATAAAAATTTGGGTCGGAGATTATTGGTTAGCAAATTTATCACTACAAATTTTATTTCAAATGACTTCAAATGAGATACCCAACTTGTATTGCAAAATGAACCAAAAATTGGAGAAGTCATTATCTCCTTTTTTTAAATAACTTTCCTCTAAATTTTAGAGGTATAACTCTCTCTTATAATGAAATTTTAGTTTTTAGGGTTTGATTTTAACTAGAAAGTATGAAAGGTGAAGATTAAATACAAGAAAAGTAAACAAATATTTATAAAATAAAGCACAAATTATAATTTCTTCATGCAGATGGAAATAAACTCAAAGGCCTATTCTTTTTCAACCACATATTATTAACATGCACCCAATAATAAATCTTATTAAGATGATGTCAGGTTCACATATCAATAAAGATCATACTCCAACTAACCCCATATTCCATAAGCTTCAAGAATAAAAGGATATAAATTACTATAAAAAATAAACGCTTAAAATAGTTATAACACCAAAATCAAAAGAAATAATAACATTTAGAAATCTATTGCCATAACACAGAATCATAAAAAATTCTTTATTTAAAATGTGCAAAATTGTTAAGAACACAAACTTTCAACTTTCCTACTAAAAATATACCCAATCTTTAACCACATTTAAAATTAAATAAAAAAATCCTCTTAATTTCATTTAGTTGAATATATATATAACCTTTAAGTTGTAACCTATTATTTTAAATAAAAATTCAATAAAAATGTTAAAGCTTCCTTAATATTTTTGAAACTTAAAAAACTTTTCTAACTTTAACAAGTTCATAGAAATAAAGTCCATAAAAATAAATCATGTTGGGATTTGAGGGCACAATTTCTCCCAAATATTACTTTTCTTTTGTTAGTGTAAATAGGTGTTTTACCTATCTAGGCCCTATTTACATGTTAAGTCCACTTAGGTCCTATGAGGGAATCTTTCTAGCTAAGCATTAGTTGTCACTTATATTTTGACATTTAATGCTTGTGTCCTCAATCATTTAATATTTATTAAGGTAGTTGTCTCATTGTACAAGATTAAGACACATGCCAAGATTTTGTCTAATCCTATATCACAACTTACATTTATAAGCAAGGCATCATATGTATATTGTCATATTCAATATGGTAATCTTGCATCCATAATTATGGCATGATATTTCTACCATTTCTCTCTTGTGGAAGTTATTGCTGTTTTGTAGGTCATCCTAGGGTGTTGAGGAGTTCATCATAAACTCCTACATGGTATCAGAGCTTCAGTGTTGCAGAATTCTTCCCAGATGTTAGGGACCAATCTTGGCATGAATTTTTTTTTAGGTACGATTAGGGGTTTTGAGGATCTCACGGTTGAATCTAGGGTGTCAAAGAAAGTCAGGTTTTCCTTTCGTTTTGTCAAATTTTGTTATGTATTGACTTTGAATGAGGGTTTCAATTGTTAGATCTGAGGAGGTAGCTAATTTTTCAAAGCACTTTGGGTGAAAATAGACCCCGTTGTTGTGTCTGAAAGGCCCGAAAACCTAAGGAATGATTGTTAATTCATCAATTTTTGACACCTTTATTCGGGGGTATTAGGGAATTTTTTCTCTATTCAATGATTTCCATATGACCGTATGAATCCATACTTGGATGTACTATATGGATTGTACAAGTGCAAGCATCAACAACTTGTACTGTGTGTAGGTTAAAGTAATATTCTATGTTTTGCATGCACAATGCTAGAATAAGCATCTCAAGGAAAACTTTAAGAAACCCCCCCCTTGACAAAGGTGTAAAATACTGACAAATCTTGTATACTTCTCAATAAAAATATTAATTTTAGTGGCAAATTTTTTCTTTTTCGGGAAAAAAAATTCTCAATTGGCGAATCTTTTCTAATCGGTAGAAGTCTATGGTAAATCTTGGTGAATTGCAACTTTTTCTTAAATCGATAAAATATTTTCATTAGCGATTAAAATCTATTTTCAAACCTAGAAAAAATTTCCATTGGCAAATTAAACTTGTTTTCAAAACAAAAAACAAACAATTTTGTTGGCGATTTTTTTTTCAAACCAAAAGATATATCCATTGGTGAATTAAACCTATTTTCAAATGCATAAGAAAAAACATTGGTGAATCAATATAACCACGACCGTTCGATGAATTTTTGATGGACAACTATAGTTGCATTCCAGAAGTAAATCTTTGAAGCACTAGATTTTTGAATTGAAACCTTTGGAATAACACTAGAACCATTAGATTTTCATAAATCATACGTTGAGATTTTATTAATTAGTTAGGTTTGTTGGTCATTTTTCTCTTGTTTACCATTTAATATTGCCTAAGTCAAACCAAAATATTTTATGACAAAGCCTTGAATCTTAAGCCTTTAATCTTGAGGGTCGAGTCTCGTCAACCTAGTGATGTCCCCATTTTAAATTATGCACGTGCATAAAGTTTGTTTTAAAAGAAGGACCGTTCGATGAATTTTCTATGGACGGCTATAATTGCATTCCAGAAGTAAATCCTTGAAGCACTAGACTTGTGAATTGAAACCTCCAGAATAACACTAGAACTATTAGATTTTTAGAAATCAATGGTTGAGATTTTATTAATTATTTAGGTCTGTCGATCATCGTGCTCTTGTTTATCGTTTAATATTTCCTAAGTTAGAACAAAATATTTTATGACAAAGCCTTAAATCTTAATTCTTTAATCCTGAGGGTCAAGACTCGTCAACCTAGCGATGTCCCCATTTTAAAAATAACTTTATTTGCATGTGCACTATGCAACCATCTTGTCATCTCTCGCGAGCATACCTTTTAAGCACTTGTTTTTAAGGATTCAAGTGTTGAAATAAATGTTAATTGTCACATCAATGATAGTGGTGAATTTAAAAATGATAAGTGTGATGTTATACTCATTTTGTTTGTGCTAACTTCTATATATACTTCACCAACTTGATGTTCTTCATATCATTTATAATATATTTGGCTTTGATTCATTTCTTCTCTATTCTCAATTTAACTGAGACATTATGGAGTCTTCATGGCGTGTCATGCTACCCAAATGTTTTTGGGAGAAAAAAAGGGACGATGCATATGATAGACGAAAGTTGGGTATGGTTTTTACAATTCCTTGTGTGCAGGTTGAGGATGCTATAAGAATAATTGTGGGTAGGGAATGGCTTCAGAACAACCCTTGTGCTCTATATTTTGAGGTAGCTTCGACTTTCTTGTCCAATTGCATGGACATTTTTCTCGATAAAGATTTGGTGAAGATGCTGACAATATGTTATTTGCAGCCTTTCATTTACTCTATTTCTTCATTGGAGTTGGAACTAGAGCATTACAATTTTGAAAATGGGTTAGCGCTTGTTGGTGGAATCTTCAGGAAAGTGGAATTGCATGCTTCTATAGTGTAGGCTCTTGCCCTAGTTAATATGAGATGGGGTCTGCTATGTGATACGAAAACTGAATCATTAAAGAGTCTAGATTTTTGGAGGAAGGTTTTAGGTGATTCACTTTTCTTCTCCATTGTTAGTTTGTTAAATTCGATTCACGTTCTACTCAAACACTCGATTGAAGGCCTCAGCTAATGTTACAAAAAAAATTAGTAATGAATTGTGTGATGTTTCACGTGTCTATATTTTATTGTACAACGTAATAGTTCTTGTAATATGTAATTACTACTTTGTGACTAGTTTTTTGCCACAGTTAGTGGCTTTTTTCCTTTTGGCCACGTTGGTTATGTACTAACTACTATGTACTTCAGTCTTTAGCAATAACTACTTAAATTAAAATACTTTTCGTGGCTCCATTCTTGTAAATCTTTTTTTCTTTGGTCAATATAAAAATGTTAAATGTGGCTTTTAAAACTAATAGTAATTATCAACATATAGTTCTAATCATAAGTGAGTGAAATTTATTGTGACTTATTAGTGGACATTGATAAATTGATAATGATTAAGGTAAAACAAGACATTTAATTCTCTCTTTTCAATTTTTTGAATTAATCTACCTTTCATTTATTCTATTGAAATTATCAATTTGGTTGCGGTATTGTGGGTGACTGTGCAAATTAATGCCATATGAATAGCTAGAGTGATTGATTGGATAGCTTTTCCTTTATATTGAAAATTGCACGATGTACTGTAGAATCGTAGATGATGATGTCAATAATCCAATGATTTATTGAAACAAGATTTGTAATGATTTCATATCATTTGCATGGCATTAGCGATTTTGATAATTGACAGCTTGTCAGCTTGAGGTACAATTTGCATGTATCAAGGCTGTCAAAGTCCAAATGTCAATCAAATTAAACATTTAAATTGTAAATGTTAGGCTTAAGTTACATGAACCGATTAAGTTATATTTTTGGTTTGCGTGAATCACAATTATGACTATACCTAACCTCACATGTGACACATGTGAGGTATACATAGGGACTAGGCTGGTAGTGGCACTATTGGCGACACTTTTGGACCATAAATAAGGATAGTGAGCACAACTGAAATCATTCATTGAATTATCATAAGGGTTTTCATTTTGTAGGGTTAATACCTTAATAAGGATTCAGGAAGAAGATGATGCGGTATTATTGGGGATACTCTAAATTCTCCTGCCTCCAGTTATGTAGTTACAGAGTAAAAGACCAATTTCCTTCAAGTTCAGAATGGGTGGAATTGGAAAGAAGTTGATTTCGTTCCCCTGACTTCTCAAACGAGTTTTGAACCAGGATGAGGAGCTCTAATGGAGATAAGTGCTATCTCAGTGCATGGAAGCTACAAGTAGAAGATGGGAGCAGTTTTACTACCCCTCATCGTCTACATGATTCTGATTCTCAAAGGGGATAAGTACATTTTGTATCTTCACAGCTCCCATTTCCCCAGCATGGTTGGCTAGGAGAGCCCCTTGCATTTATTTTTAGACACCATGGCCTACCAGGCAAGCCCCTTGCATTTATTTTCAGTGCTCATGTTCTACATGGGAGCAATTTTACAACCCCTCATATTATGCATGAGTCTGGTTCTGAAAGGGGCTAAGTACATTTTGTATCTTCACAATCCCATTTCCCTAGTTTGATTGGCCCCCCTTTCCCCATGCATTTATTTTCAGAGCCCATGGATGACTTGAAAAGTCCCATGAGTTTATTTTTAGAGCTCATGGTTGACCCGACAAGTCCCATTTATTTTTAGACACACATGTATCACATTTACGTTTTCACCAGCGGTCCAGCAGAAGCTTGGTGCTTGCACTTACATTTGTATTTGTACTATATAATAACGTGACATTGTAATTCATTTTATTAAGTCCTTTACAAGTTAAGTGCTATTAATGGTTGTGCTATTAATGTGACATTGTAATTCATTTTATTAAGGCCTTTACAACGTTAAGTTTTCGGCCCCTTGGCCTTGATGTCAATCCCAGTGCATTAAAGTTTAAAGCAACTTAAAAAAAAATGTTTATTATTTATATCATAAATTACTCAACCATTCGATGAAAATTTGATGTATGGTTGTAGTTTCATTTTGGAATGAAATGCACAGAGCGCTAGGCTTGTGAACTTAAACCTCTGAAATCGCCATATAACCGTTAGATTAACAAAGATCAATAGTTTAGAATTTGTTGTCAATGTAGGAGTAAATCATAAATGGCTTGTTTTAAATGTTGTCATCCATGTACTAATTGTGTATTGTGTAAATCATAAATGGATTGTTTTAAATGTTGTCATCCATGTACTAATTGTGTACTGTGTAGTCCAAAAGTAACACGTAGACATTTCGGTTTCATTCACTTTAATATTAAAAAAAACAACACTTTCTATTGCTAAGTGATTTTATTTTGAAGTTAGAGGGTCATCACACGAGGAGATTTCAGTCTTTAGTTTTCTCATTGCATTGCACTACCCTATTTTGGGTTCCACAGTTCCATTTCCAACAAAGCCATTCTAGTAACCTAGTTTCAACTTCAAGAATCAAAATTCAAAATCTGGGTAAGTTAAAGAATTCTTGCAGCTACGTTTCATCGTTTGACATTTCTTAAAATCTTATTTTGTCAGACTTTGAAGTTTAGGTTTAGGGTTAAGAGGCTTAAGAATTAAGAAAAAATAAGGATTAATAGGGAATTCACAAATTTCACATTGTTGATTGTCTTAGCATGTCTACCACCAATACCTCTAGAGCAATGTCGGATAAAAAAATACATTATGCAAAATTGCTTAAAACCCTAGGTTTCACTAACGAATACCATGATATTTATGATCCTAAAACCTTTGGTAGGCATACCTCAGAAATTAGATTTTCATCTTAGAATAAGGATTCAAAGCAAATGCAAGTTAATAGTATCAGTGCACTTTGGGTAACTGGATTAGGGCGCATGATGTTACATGAGGTTTTCCCTTGCCCAGAATTTATCATGGTCTGTGCCCTAAATTATGATGATAAAAAAAGAGTAATTGTTAATAAAGATAGCAAAGAA
This sequence comes from Sequoia sempervirens, assembly GCA_007258455.2. NCBI lineage: Eukaryota > Viridiplantae > Streptophyta > Pinopsida > Cupressales > Cupressaceae > Sequoia > Sequoia sempervirens. The sequence continues at coordinate 101,933 of VDFB02062580.1, forward strand.
GAATTGTTATCCATTAATGCAGAAAAACTCAGAAAATTTTTGGCCTTAGGGTTTACAACCGAAGAATTTGGAAATGTCCACATTGACCTAGAAAAGCTTGCTAGTGATTATGAAGCCGTGGATGAAATGGAGAAAAAATATTTCTTAAATAGAATAGTTTAGGATAGAAACAAATTGGAAGGTGATCATAAGCCTCCTTATGATTTTGATATTTTTAGACCATGGGTTCAGGATACTATTTCCATGCTAGCATTTTTCCTTGGATTGGATAGCAATTTGGAAGTGGGTGCAAGCCTCTTTGAAATGGTGTATAATATCCATTATGGTGTTCCACATGCCAAATATAATTTTATTGGGAACATTTTAGAATCCATGCATAAATTTTTTTTAATGATTAAAGGAGGTTCCACCAAGACATTTAGGTTCACAACCTACTTGTGCTATCTTTTTCTATTCAAATTTAGAGGAATGTTTCAGACCAACAAGCTTCAGATTCATCCCTATAGTAATGTTGGGGAAAAGAAAATGGCTCCAGTATATGAATGAACCACTGTGATAAGGATGCATGATTCTCGAAAGAACTACAATCATTTTGTAGACTACTTTTTGGCTCCATTGCATCAAGCAATTACAAATACTCCAATGCCTAGATTTCCTATGTCATGTAGAAACTTCATTCAACTAGGAAAAGAAATACAATTGGCTGATTGGTAGTTAATGGAAGAATATATTGTGCTTAAATTTTATGGATCAGGAGTACATCCATACAAACTTCCAATACATGTGACAAAAATGGTTTTTGCTTTGGAATATGTAAGGTAGATGTAGAGTACTGATGAACTAACTTTACCAGTCAGGGGAAGAAGACTTTATTTCCTTCTTTACCTTTTTCATGTGGAGGGATCTGATCCAGGTGGATCCATAATACCTAAAAAATTTCACAGTCTCAAAATCTCACGAAAACAACATCATCACACATAGAGCTCGCCAACACAGTCCTCACGCAACTTGAACAGGCTCAAAAGGAGTTTGTATGCAAAAGTTATGCGCAGTCAAAGGTCTGGTCAAATAGGCATTCAAAAAGGAAAAAATGATTGTCTCAAAATGAAAAAAATGATGCCAAGTAATAGTGCTTGTCGCACTAATTTCAAAACTATATTCAATTTCGAAAATGAAGCTCGTATGTGAAAATTACAGCTGGTCAAAATTTTAACTCTGGTTGACTTTGATGATGTCAGCAACTGACATGGTAGATGATGATGATGTGGCAGATGATGACATGGACTAGTCATATGTTGACACGAGGCATTTCTCCAACCAACTGCATGTTGACATGTGGCACGTCTTTGGCCAATAACATGTTGACATGTGGCAGACTTCGATCAATCATAATTTGACACGTGGAACTTCATCAACACCCCTCCTCCGACATTGAAGTCTTCTTTTCTAAGATTGGAGTTGAGAGGGATTGAACTCATGACCTCTCTTTTACAAGGAATGTGCCTAGCCAGTAAACCACGCATTCCACACTAGCATAAAAAGGTGGCGATTTTTATTTGTACAAATGAAAACCCGAATTTGAAGGAGGTGTGGGTGGAACCCATGACCTCCTCTCCCTAAAATCATTCACTACGATTAGACCATCCGTATTATTTGGGATAATATTGGGACCGGTTTTATTTAGCTAATATTTTTAAGCCAGTTAGTTAAAATTCTAATAGTAATCCCTCTAATACAATAATAAATCCCTTAACAACCTGATCAAATGATGAGATAATATCTTTAAAAGATTGGAAGCCCGAAAATATGAAATATAAAGGGAAAAAATAAAATATTAAAGGATTTTTAAAGATTATTTATGGATTTAAAAGGGATTTCTATGTAAAAAAGGAGATTTATGGAGATACTTTGCAAATAAGGGAGATTTGCAAAATTACATGTTGTAATTAGGAGATATGGGTATATTTACAAAATAATATGGTTTTAGCCCATATTAGCAAATAAATTTGTATACAAGGGGATCTTATTTTCTTGTAAGGGGTAGAATTTTCTTGAAGATAATTGTAATAGGGATAATTAGTCAAGTTCATTCTGGAGAAATAATTCTTTGGAGGAGAATATTGTAAGAATGAAGGCCTTTTCAGTGTCTTCAAGTGTTGAGGGGAGATTGTGAGAAATTTTATGCAGGTTTTGGAGCTTGGATATTGTAAAAAGGCATTTCTATTGCTTGAAAACATTAATAAAGCAATCCTACTTGAGAAGCGGGCCCAAAGACATAGTCCTAATTGGATGAACTCTGTTATCAACTGGCGTTGTCTCCTCTTCTATCTTATTCTTCTATCATTCTCTCTATTTCTTTTCATTTTTCAATTCGCTATTTGAGTTCTAATTACAAAATTTCAGTAATTAGTTATATAAATTTGAACTTATTTTGTAATTTCAACGGTTAAAAAACATAGTCACACAATTTTGTTGCGTTCAGGGAAAAATTGTAATTAGGATTAATTTGCGAGTTATTTTGTAAACCTCTAATTACAGATCAGGATCACATTCAAGAGAAAATCATTTAGTGTGGTACATGATCTTTTGAATTTTTTTGATTTTGATGTTATCTATCACTGGCAGTATGATCCATGTGACACCATTAAATCAATGATTGTGGTCAATAAGAATGTTGGAAGTAGAATTCAACATCAAAGTAAACCCTTGCTTGAAAACTTGAGAAGCAAGGATTCTTGGGATGAGGTCAAAGTAGCAATGGAGAAAAGTGTTGCTGAGAATGGTATTTCTTTTGAACAATTGTTATCAGAAATTATGGCATTGCTTCGAAAGACAATTAGTAGGTACAACATTTTTTATGAAAAAAGTCATAAACCATCTAGTAGAGTAAAAATGCCAGATTCTCTAGAGAAGGAAGTTACAAAAAAAAAATTGGCCACGATAATTTTTTTTTTCCTTTTGGTCTATGAGGAAGGAGCTAGGTGATCCAAGAGCTCTTGCAAAGTATGGAGATAATGAAGAAGATCACGAGTTTAGCAAATTGTGGAATATAGAGCATCTGGATGAACAAGAAGATAAAGAAAGTGATGATGAATCTAATGATGATAGGGAAGAAGAAATCCATGTCAATTTCAAACTTGGTTTAAGTGAGGCCACAAAAGAAGCATTTACTACAAGAGTAGCCATAGCTAAAAAAATGGGTTATGAAGGTGGTCCTTTGGGGTCCCAAAGAAAAGGCCCTTGGATGGTAAAAAATATAGAGCATAGAAAACTAGTTGATAAATTTGGCCCTAGGATTAGAGTTGAAAAAGTAGACCTAGGGTATGCAGGTCAATTTTCCAGAGCTTCAAATCCTCATCCTCATGGTCAGACACAATCACAACTAGGACATGTCCATGGTGGAGAGCTTAGTGCAACTTTCACTACCTCTGGTGGCGATGGTATGGGTAGTAGTACTAGTAGTGGTCAACATGTGCTACAACAAAAAATTACACATAAGAGGAAAACAACACAATATACCACAGAAACACCAGGTGATCAAGGCATACAAAAGAGGCAAAGGATTTTGACAAGTCGAAGTCACACTACCAGTGGATCCACCACAAAGGATTTTTTTCTAGGCACTCCCCCAATGCAATTAGTCTGGTTGTGAAATCATTAGCAACTAAAAGTACTCCTATTCCTTCACCATTCAAGCATTCCATTGTTCCTGCATCCCTGAGTTTTGATTACATTGAAGAGTTTAAAAAGAAATTAGAATTGAATAAAAAGAAGAAGCAATTGATGGAGAGTGTGTTTGTTGTAACTTCAAAGCCTGCAACAACCATGGTATTACCCACATTTGACACAAGTAAATAAATCATGGAGTACACAATTCTTGTTCCCACAGTTCAAAACAAACCAACAAATCAGATGGCTCCATCTGAATTCCAAGTGAACAATATTCAATTGTATTTTTCTGGACTCAAAAATACTGACAAAATTAATGTATCAAAGAAGAACAATGAATTGGTGTACACATCATTGCTAAAGCAAGATAGATAGAAAAAGAGGTTGCAGACTCAAATTGAAAAGTTACAGGTAGACCTAGCAAATGAGAAAGCAAAGAGGAAAGCAACAGATAACAAGAGCAATGAATTAGAAAAATAAAAATCTACCTCTACATCAACAAGCAAAGAGGATAAGAAGAATGAGATTGCAATGAATGAATTGAAGCAAATGATAGATGAGAGAAACAAGAAATATGATGAGGAAAAATCCACTTCAGAAAAATTAAGACTAAGCATTACGAATGGAAATGCACAGTGGGAACAAAAATTAGAGGAGAGAAAAAGAAATGAAAGATTGGAGGTAGAGCTGATGGAAGCAAAAAATGAAATTAAGTCTTGTCAAAATAAGTTATCTGTATTTTGTAGAGAAACAATGAGGCATATGAAACAAAATATCTAGGATGAAATAATGTAGGGGATTGATCATTTGTGTGACATGTTTCAATTGATTGATGCTATTAGACAACATCATAATAAGCTCAAAAAAAATTTAATGAACAAAAATGTGTTGGCATTATAGAAATCAACAAATCAAATTCAACAAACAGTCTACAAAGCCAATGACAATGTTTTGAAATCAAAATGCATTACTAATCGGCTTGCTACATCAATGACGTTGTCATATGTCATTGAAAAGTGTTCAAGAATGCATGAAACAAAGGAATATTTGTATTGGGCTGCAGACAAGATGAAGAAGGTGGATGAAAAGGTAAGGAACTTCACAGAGCTTGGTTTTCTAGAGGCTTTTGACACAAATGAGTGATTCGTTGTAAAGAATGATTTCAGAAAGAAGATGGAGGATGCAAGGAAGATTGATTTGGACCAGTTTCCTTAGAGCCCAGATGTGGTGAACTATTTGGATTCCATCAAACCATTGCTAACCCTGAATGCAAAATTGACTGAAGAATGCAAGAAAGGTTCCAATTTGAATCATGAGTTGTTAACAAATCTTCAAGTCAAACAACATCAGTTAGAACAAATGACAATTCCACCATCTGAACAGTGGAAGTTGCTAGAAAAGGTGATGCAATGATTTGATTTTTGATAATATGAGTTTCCGAGTTCTAACTCAGCTCTGTGCAGAGTTGTCTTTGAGAAAGATTTTGCATTGCCAATGCCTCTATGTATTCCTTCATGTGATAATCAATTTAAAAGCTCAAATTCATACTTTAGTAATGTGTTGATGTTCAATTATTTATATTATTTATTATATCATTTGAAGAAAAATTCTAGTAGTGGTTTCAACTTCTAGATACACTTTAAATGATTGTTGATGTTCATTGTTGTATATGCTACTAATATTATTGTTAATATGTTATTAAGCTAATAAGCATTGAGTTGAGTGATGAATCGCTAAGTACATGTTCAAGTTTTACTTTTAACACAATTAAAATATGAACTAAAAGGTGATTTTAATTCTAGGCATCCATAATCTCAGTGAAATTGCATTACGATTCACACATCAATACTCAATCTCCATGACTACTTAGCAGATCCACTAAACATTTATATGAATTCATGCTTTAATCAATGTACTTTAACTGGTTCATTAAACTAGAGCTAGAATTAAAACATACATCAATGCATAATATTAATGACACATAAGATTAATGAAAGATCATTGATCATATTTCATTAATAATTCATGTAAAATGTTACAGTTGGAGAGACGATAGACTCAAAATAAGGGAGAAAAACAAGTTTAGTTGCTAGTCCTCTGAGTTTTATAACCTTGTCGCGGAGTTCTAAATTTTCATAACTTCTCGATTCCCTGACTTGGTTCACTTTGTTGAGAAACTGAGTTGCAAGTCTTTTAGACGGAACCTTTGAGTTATGGTGTGTTGATTTATTCTACTTTTGCTGAGTAGTTTGTCGTAGATTATCTATTATTGGAACTAGAATGATGGATTTTTGGTTAGTTTCATTGTTGTGGTTACTATCACTCAAAGTCACGGTTTTGGTGCTTTTCCTAACCTTAGTCGCTATTCCTCAAAGTTTTATAACCTTGTCATGGAGTTCTAAATTTTAATAACTTCCCAATTCCCTGACTTGGTTCACTTTGTTGAGAAACTAAGTTGCAAGTCTTTTAGACGTAACCTTTGGGTTATTGTGTGTGGATTTATTCTAATTTTACTGAGTAATTTTTCGGTGGATTATCTATTATTGGAATTGGAATGATGGATTTTTGGTTAGTTTCATTGTTGTGGTTACTATCACTCAAATTCACGGTTTTGGTGCTTTTCCTAACCTTAATCACTAGTCCTCAGAGTTTTATAACCTTGTTGTGGATTTCTAAATTTTCATAACTTCCTGATTCCCCGACTTGGTTGATGGTTCACTTTGTTGAGTTGCAAGTTTTTCTTGGTCATCTTTCTAATCGGTGGGTCAGAGGTTTTGAAAACTTCAAAACTTTAGACTTTGGTTCTAAGGTTCCAAGTTTTAGCGACCACATGACATTATGGACTTATCTTGCCTTTCAAAGGTGTCATCATCTGACACCTCATTGAATGCTATGTATGGACTAACCTTGAGTTGTCCTTTTAGGAATTTTGAAAAGCATGCAGGTTTAAAGGATATCTTTTCGAGGAATGAAATTGAATATAGTATTTAATGCAGTCCTATAAAAAATGATGGCATAAGTGGGTGGAAAAATTTTACTCATACATTTAGCTTACTTCCTCATTCTTTTCCAAGGCCAATAATTCTCAAAGTGCAAACATTCTATCTCTGCAAATTTGTGCTCATTCAAACTAGAATTGAAAATGACTAGTCTGGCATTAAACACATGTCTTGTTGATCACATAAGTTGAGGTGGAAAAACTTTTGCTAAATTTTTTAGCTGCATTTCCTTCTTCTGCAATCTACTCTTCTAGGTGTTTGTGTGTTTCTTTATGTGTTGGGAGTTCATGCAGTCTGCAATTGGAAATCATTGGCTCGACGTAAGGGATACAAAGCTTAGACCTTTTAAGTTAGAAGAGTTTTGGGTGCACCTGGAGAGTGACGAGAAGTTTGAGCTAAATATAAAATTGTTAGAAAGTGGGCTAGCTCATGTTGGAGGGTTTCCAGAAGTTGTGTTGAGTGTGGAATTGATAAGTGCATGTGCGAGAAGGTACTTTCTAGAGACACGGGAAATTAAAGCTGTAGACGGGACTGTAATTGCAAAAGTTTCTCTTGAAGCTGTTTCCCACACGCTGAGGATTCTAGAAAGGAAACTTGTAGAAGACATGTCTGTCACAGTGGCAGGTGAATTTTTCAAGGCAAATAAAGATTGGTGTAAGAACTCCATGGCCAAAACCTAGTTGAAGACTGAAAGGAAAGGTAAGTCGCAACTGCCGACTAAACTCAAAAGAGTGCATTTTAAGGAAGAAATTGTAGATGTTATTGCTTTATTGCACCGCGTTGTTGGGAATGCACGAGTTGAGTTATTTGAGGATTGGATGTGCTGGTTTATCTTGATAATCTGTGATGAGAACATTTTCATTGACTAGGCTAAAGTTATTTGCTTCCATTTGAATGAACAATTAATTAATTTCCATAAGACTGCTACTTTCTGTATGTGTTCTTGCATGACGTACATTGTAGCTAGTCAGAGGTCCTTTTGGCCTGGGTTGGAGCCACAAGGAACCCCAACTTCTGCTATGCCTATGTATAAATTCTTTCCTCAGTTCACTAAACAATTTGGAATGGGTGATTTTTGTCATGTTAATGATGCATTTTTAATCGAGGTCATGAGGAATCTAGATGGAAATCCAGAAATGCGCCTTTCCCCTAAATCGATTTCTCTTGTATCAAATTTTGGGAGTTTTTATATCCAATTTGATAAGTTTTGCTATCTGAGAATAGGGGGATTTGAGAAAGCCCCATTGAAATTACCTCGGTATCCTAAAGATTTACTGATATTTCTTGAAGTTTGTTGACAAATGGCCATGGTTAATATTAAGTATATGAGCATGGGGAAATGAGGGTATGCCTTCCCATTGATAACCCCTTCTTTTATGTGCAAAATAAACTAGGTGGCCAGGGGAGCCAAAGGAGTTCTCAATGAATATAACCTCCAGTATTTATCTATGAGAGCTAATTTTGACAGTAAGGGTTTTGTGAAGCAGAATCTCTATGGAGGGAGCTTATATTAGCATCACCCATCTATCAAAGATTTCTGGGAAGATTGTGTCGATGAGAACAAAGTTTTGAGAAGAGATTATATGAGGCTAATGCTAAACCAGATACAAGCTTTCATTCTGCCATTTCAGATTCCTGAAAATGTAGCTAAGGATTCAACAATCATAGATCATGGATATGAAAAATTTCCTGATAAATCCCACCCTAGGGTTGATTGGAGCCAAAGTGAAATTTTAGATATGAGGGTGCGTGCTTCCCCAGTGCTTAAAAGAACCCAAGACTGGTCGAATGGGAAATGGTGGCAAGTTCCTAGTCCTATTCAGGAGCCTAAGTCATCATAGAAGAATGAACAGGGGTCTACGCAAGCATCTAGTGCAAGTGTATCACTAGGGAAACCCTCTGTTAGGTCCTCTAGTGCATATTATCAGTCAAGAGGTGATGGTGATAGGTCAGAAGAAACAGCCAAGTTGAAGACCATATTTGAACAAGACAGTGTGCTTTCTCCTACCCCTAAGAAGAAGAGCAATCAAGAAAAACTTGTGCTTGCATATTATGAAGCTATCTTTAAATAGATCACTGAAGATAATATCTTTCCTCCTTTGTCTAAATTTCCCTCTTTTCTGCCTTTGGTTGATAATCCACCTATCATTCCTAACGTTCCTAAAGAAATTATTAGTGGAAATGAAGATTTTGGTCTGGTAGTAGCCTCCCCAGTATGGCTAAAAAAAGCAGTGGAGAAGAAAAGAAAGCATATTCTTACAATGATAGTTGGAGTGGATACAGTTGCAAAGTTACTTCAAAACTCTTCAAAACCTAAGAAAGCCAGGAGGATGTCAAGGATGGTGATTGATGCTACTTCTAGAAATCAAATATTATAAATTGTTGAGCCTATGAAGGATTTAAATGAAGATGAAATAACAGAGGCAAAATACAAAGTCACACATGTTGATATGGGGCCTCCAACACTGGAAGGTGATGTGTACCATGCTAATTATTCAGTCAATGTCTTGATTAAAAGAGTGAAAGAACAAAGGAAAGAAAATATAAAACTACAATCTCAAGTCCTCGCGTTGGGTAACTTTATTTCTTCCATGGCCACTCCTCCTATATCTGATGAAGCCTCAAGTTCTCAGATAGAGCTAGAGGGCATCAATGTGCTCACCATACAAAAAATTAAAAAGAATTTGAGCTATTCCAGAGCTACTTGTGAGGGGATCGATAAAATATCTCAAGAGGCTATCTTCTTTCTGAATAAATTTGTGCTCTTTTACACTTTAGTTATTAACAAGAGGAAGGAGTTAGTAACATAAATTCAACAAGTCAAGAAAGATCAAACTAGTCTCTATGTGCTCTCTCAAGAAATGAAAGAATTGATGTCTATGGATTGGAAGATATTAATTGGTGAGAAAATTGTGAATAATCCTAAGGAGCTAGACCCTTCCTGGTCTAATTCATTGGAATAGAAATTGAATATATATGATAATATGGTGAAGGAAATTACTAAAACATTTGATCAATATTTTGAAATGTTGGGGGAAATTAAAGAAGATTGTCATATTCTGGGAGTGGAAATTATTGATGAGTTTGATGAAACAATTCTAGATATAAAAAAGATCTGTCTGAAGTTTAGAGAGATATTCAATAAAGAAATAGTTGATCTTGCTACAGTGACATGGGAGTCCTCAAAATTTAGTGCAATGTAGATCCACCTAAAGTCTTATAAATCTGGAGAAGAGAAAAGATCTGAGGTGTTGGTTGAGTCTGAAATTGCTTTGGGAAAATGGAGAACTAGGTTACAGATTACTACAATGTTAGGGAGCAAGGACATATTTGCAATTGTCACCAGATATCGAGATTACAGGTCCAAGATGAAGGCATAGGAAAAGGTGTTGGGACATGAAGAGGTTGAAGTTCTAGAAGATGAATATGAAGATGAGGCAGAAAAGTGATGCATACTTTTTTTTAGCATTTCATGATACTTTCTTTAATTTTAGTTCTTTTAAGTTGAAGAATATTTTAATTTTTGGGTGTGGTTGTCTTCAAGAAACCGTTACTATAGACAATTGGTTTATGCTTTAAATATGGTTTTGGCTGATGCAATTAGGATCTTTTGGGAAAAAAATTGATTTTCCTCATTAGAGCAAAAAATCTTTTATGTTTTCATTTTTTTTTTATAGTTATCTTTCAATATAGAAACTCATATGGTGAAGTTCACGCAAACATAATCTTTGTGTTGTGGTGTATGGATTTATTCTGAATATCTTACCAAGGGTTATCTATGTTGGTGTTCTGGATGTTTAATAGATTTCATTACTATCAGATGTCTATCATAAAAGGTAGTTGCCATTGTTGTCGTATGTGGTGACTGATCATGCTATAATGTACACCTGACATGTATCCTCGTCGAGGTTTGGGGCCAGGCCGAGCCTCGGGTGGGGGTTCAAGGGTGGAAACCCTTGATTCCCATTTTTTTCGCATTGTCATAGAAAAAGGAAAAATCACCGAAAAAAAAATGACTTTGTAAAACCCTAATTCTGGAAGCTTCTAAAAAGCTTGTTATAAGGGGTTGAGATGGGAGTTACAGTATGTAGAAAAAGGCAATTATTTGCGAGATTGTAATAATTTTTGCACTGGATAATAAAATCATTGGATGGTTCCAATTTTGTGGATGTAGCCCGAATTGGGTGAACCATGTTAAATTCTCTGTGTTGCCTTATTTCTGTTATAATTTAATGTGTGTTTTATTTCTTTGTTTTATTGATTAAATATGCATTTAACTATTATATATATTTTTCTAGCCCTAACAAGTGGTATCAGAGCGGGTTGTGTTTGATTATCATTTGTAGGAAGGTCTCACAGTTGAGTGGGAGTCTCACGGTTAAGTGGGAGCAATGGCAGATGAGGGTAAATTAAAGGTAGATAAATTCAATGGGTAGAACTATCAGTTATGGAAGATGTAGATGGAGGATTATCTCTATCAGAAGGATTTATGGAGGCCGTTGGAAGGAATATCCAAGAAACTGGCAATAGTGAGTGATGAGGAATGGAATATTCTGGACAGAAAGGCATTGGGATCCATTCATTTATGCTTGGCACAATCGATGGCATTCAATATTACAACAACAAAGAAAACTCAAGAGTTGATGGAAACCCTGGAAAAGTTATATGAAAATCCTTCTACTTCGAATAAGGTATTTCTTATGAAGTGTTTATTTAATATGAAAATGGTAGAAGGTGGGTTAGTTGCTAATCATTTAAATGAGTTTAATACGATTACCATTCAATTAACTTCTGTAAATGTAAACTTTGATGAAGAAGTTAGGGCTCTTTTGATTATGTGTTCTTTGCCTGAAAGCTGGAATAGCTTGGTAATGGTTGTTAGCAATTATGTTTCTAGTTCAAATACATTGAAATTTGATGATGTTGTTGGTGTTATTTTGAGCGAGGATTCGTAGCAAGCTTCATCATCATCAGGCATGTTTTGAATGCAGAAGCAAAGGGCATAAAATGAGAGAGGAAAAAAATTGGAGAATTGTGGGAAGTCGGAAAATCAAAAGGACAAAAGGTCCCAATCTAGAGACAAGAGGGATTGTTGGTACTATGGTAAGCCGGTCATTTAAAGAAAGATTGCTGGTCTTAGAAAAATAAAGTAGACAAAAAGAAAGGCAAAGAGAGAAAATGTGGTAAGTAATAAATCTGATGAGGATGCTTTGATTCTTTCCCTTGATAATCTTGATGATTCTTGGGTGTTAGATTTAGGGGCTTCATTTCATGCTACACCCCATATAAGTTATTTTCTTGATTATGTCCAAGGGGATTTTGGGCTGGTTTATTTGGGAGATAATGAACCCTATCAAATTGTTGGAAAGGGAGAATCAAGATTAAGTTGCAGAATGGGAATCATTGGCTACTACATGAGGTAAGGCACATTTCAAAGTTAAAAATAAATTTAATTTCAGCAGGGCAACTAGATGATGAAGGTTGTGTTGTTACATTTAGTGATAAAAATTGGAAGGTTACAAAAGGTGCCTTAGTGGTAGAAAAAGGTGTGAAAGTAAGCACCTTATATCTTTGTATAGGTCATATTGTTCCTTCTACTTTAGCTATTACGAATAAAAATCAATGTTCATGAATAGTTGTTGCAATTCAACAGGCAGAAAATCAAATAGTTGTTGTGGATTTTGAATCAGCATTATGGCATAATAGACTTGGGCATATGAGTGAAAAATGTATGAAAGTACTTCATTCAAATAATGTTTTACCAGGTCTAAAATGTTTCAATATGGATTTCTATGAAATTTGTGTGTATGGAAAACAAAAGAGAGTTAGTTTTCTCAAGGATGGGAAGCAAAAGAAAGATGAAAAATTGGAGCTTGTACATACGGATGTATGGGGACCAACTCAAGTATCTTCTCTTGGTGGCTCTCAGTATTATGTCACTTTTATTGATGATGCACAAGGAAGGTATGGATTTATTTCCTTAGACAAAAATCTGATGTATTTGAAACTTTTAAGAAATGGAGAAGCTTGGTTGAGAATGAGACAGGTAAAAAGTTAAAATGTCTTAGATTTGATAATGGTGGTGAGTATTGCAGAAAAGAGTTTGAAGATTATTGTTCCTCTAATGGTATTCATAGGAAGATAATGGTTCCAATGACTCCACAAGAAAATGGAGTGGTTGAGTGCATGAACAGAACAATAATGGAGTGTGCATGGACTATGAGATTGCATGATGGGCTGCCTTTAAACATGTGGGAAGAGGTTGTAAACATTGTTGTTTATTTAATCAATAGAGGTCCTTCTAATCCTTTGGGTTGTGGTATTCCAGAGGAAGATGGATAGGTAAGAAGGTGAGTTATTCTTTTCTCAAGACCTTCGATTGTGAAACATTTGCACATATAGATTCTGAAAATAGAACCAAGCTTGATGAAAAATCAAAGAAATGTATATTTGTTGGATATGGCATTGATGAATTTGGTTATAGGCTTTAAGATTTTGAAAATAAAAAAATTGTGAGAAGCAAGGATGTCATACTCAATGAGAAAGTGTTGTACAAAGATCAGTTGCAGGAGCATGAGAAGAAATAAAATGATTATGTAGTGTTGGATGTTATACCAAATAGCGATGTTCCAATGGTTCCTCATGCTCCGCAACAACAACAACAAATACCACAAACTCCAGTGAATGTTAGATGATCTTCAAGGATAAGTAGACCTGCAGAAATATTTTCTCCCTCTTTGTATTCTATTTTATTAACTGATGCTGGTGAATCAGAATGTTATGATGAAGCTATGCAGGTGGATACCAAGGTTCAATGGGAGCATGGAATGGAAGAAGAAATGGACTCCTTGCTAAAAAATTAGACTTGGGAATTATGCAAGTTGCCTGCAGGTAAAAAGGATTTACCAAAAAAATGGGTTTATAGGATGAAAGAGGAGGATGGAGGTAAGAAAATATTTAAAGCTAGATTAGTTGTAAAGGGATTTGCACAGAAAAAGGGTATTGATTTTGATGAAATCTTTTCTCCAGTGTTAAAATGACTTCTATTCACATTGTTTTAAGTATTGTGGTTGTTGAAGATTTGCATTTAGAACAACTTGATGTTAAAACAATCTTTCTCCATGGTGATTTGGAAGAGGAAATATATATGGAACAACCACAAGGATTTGAGGTCAAAGGTAAGGAGAAACTTGTGTGCAGATTGAAGAAAATTCTATATGGCTTGAAGAAAGCACCTTGGCAATGGTATGCTAAATTTGATAGTTTTATGGCTAAGAAAGGCTATAGTCGGTGTAATTCAGACCATTGTGTTTATTTTAATAGGATAGATGATGATAGCTATATTATCTTATGTCTATATGTTGATGATATTCTTGTAGCGGGGTCTAACATGGATCACATAAGGGAGTTAAAGCAACAGTTAGAAAATTTATTTGCTATGAAGGATTTGGGGAAAACAAAGCAAATCCTTGGTATGAAGATTACAAGAGATAGGAAAAATAGAAAATTGTTTTTATCTCAAGTTGATTATGTTAAAAAGGCGTTACAAAGATTTCATATGGAGAATGCAAAAGCTGTCAGCACACCTTTGCCCTGTCATGTTAAATTGAGTAAGGATATGTGTCCACTGACACAAGAGGCAAAATAAAAAATGTCCAAGGTACCACATGCTTTAGCTGTAGGTAGTTTAATGTACGCCATGGTACGTACAAGACCAGATATTGCACATGTTGTAGGAGTTTTTAGTAGGTATATGAGTCATCCCGATGTTGAGCATTGGAATGCGGTAAACTGGATTTTCAAGTATTTTAGAGGTACATCCCATAAATGTTTATGTTTTGGGGGCTCTAATACTAATTTAAAAGGCTATTTTGAATCATATTTGGCAGGGGATATTGATACTAGGTGAAGTACCACAGATTATGTATTTAGAGTTGGTGGGACTATAGTGAGCTGGATTTCTTAGTTGCAAAAGGTGGTTGCTTTATCCACCACAGAGACAGAGTATTTTGTTGGAACAAAGGTGGAAAAGGAGATGATATGGCCACAACTTTTCATAGAAGAGTTGGGAAAACAACATGCTAAAAATTACTTGTTTACAGACAACCATAGTGCTATACATCTTGCAAATAATTCTTCCTTGCACTTTAAAACCAAACACATACAGTTGAGATATCATTTCATTCGGTCAATGTTGGAGGATGGACAAGTCAAGCTGGACAAGATACATACAAATGGCAATCCAGGGAATATGTTTACGAAGGTAGTGACAAGGGAGAAGTTGAGCTCCTCTTCAGCTTCAGTTGGCCTTCAATGTTGAATTCATGTATAACATAGAAACAAGGTCCAAGGTGATTATTTCTAGCGGCACTACCAAATTTGACTCCATTTTTGACGAACATTCGTTGGTCGTTCGAAAAACATTTGTGGGACAATCGGCGAATTGACGAAAAAAAATTGTCACTATTTTTTCGTCAAAATTTCGATGAAAAATTAAATGTCGAAATAACGATGTAGATTCGTCAATCATCGGCATCCTAAAATGACCCAGATGTTCATCAGAATATTGACAAAAAATTCATGTATCCACCAACAAATTACAACCAAAATGCAATTGCAATGGCTCCTCCGAAGTGTCAAAACAACACCAGAAGTTCATCGCCATTTTGACGAAATGGGCAAGGAGTTACGATGAAGCCTTTGTCGCAGCTATAGCAAATTCGTCGGATCATTTCGGTGATTCGTCGGTGGCTTTCGTCGAAATTGCAACGAAACAATATATTTTTTTTTAAATATTCGTTGAAATGTACCATCGCGGAGACTCTTGGCGATGACCACCAAAGCCAACCCATCAATGAGAGATCAGTCAATGACACAGGATTAAAAAAATCACTCCAATAGTCCATGTCTTGCTGATGACTTCCATCAGCAAGACATATCCAATGTCACACCGATATGACCTCTTTAGGAGTTTTGAACACTGTTGGTTATCAGCAAGATATTCTGAGGGTCTCGTCGATTAAACAAGTGTCTAAGAGTAAGTAAACAAATGGAACCTATTAATTTTCTTATTTTTGGGTTCTTTAAATCATAGAATAGATACCATCTTCTTTTGTATAATGCACTTATATTTAGATTTGAATTTGAGACCAATTTTCATTGCACATTCCATTTTACTTGCACAGAGTATTCTATAAGCAATATATTGATAATGCCAAATGATTTATGGTGTTGTACAACTCTACCTATCATCACAGTTCTATTGTTCCCCCCTAGAGAATCCTGCAAAGACAAGTTTACAATACCAAGTCAAATAATATGGAAAAGACTTACTTCCATACAAATTAAATGATTATTCTCACAATGGCAATTTTGTAATTACAAAAATTCCATGAAAGGTTATCCATGCTTCATAAGAGATGAATGATCATACATACAGACTGTAAGATGCATAGAAAAAGTATTACACTTGAGAACAACCAAGGGCTATCAAGGGAAAGAGTTAAGAAACGTCTGGATTGAAGAGAAAATGTGTAGGGAAAATGTTGAGCAGTGTCAAGAGAACAGAGCTTGTAGAACATATTCTTGACCTAATCAAGCTCTTGAACAACTTAAACAAAATTAAAATACTAACACATACATGAGACATGTAATGAACTTCCAATATCTGCTATCTTTTTTCATTAATGTAGAGGTAGGTAAAGGAGAAATAATTATAATTGTAACACTATTCATAGTCTAGTAAATTATGTTCGTAATTTGTAAATGGACCTTAGTTTTATCATTATACTGCCCATCTAATACCATATTTTAATCCAGGGTTCAACTATCTCAAATCTAAAGAAGCACCTTCAACTAACCATTTAAAGTACTATAAAATAAGGTAAGACTTTTACTTGAGAAAGATTGTGTACACTTGTAGGATTAAAGTTCTCACAATCATTAGGATTTATTGGCACACAGACACAACCTGCAACATATGAATTAATGGATGACTACAAGTTAGTGAAATGGTCCTTAATATGTGATTGGTTTGCAAATTGATTGGTAGAAAATAAGGTTACAAATAGATCTACATGAAAAATTATGAGGACAATCTACTGTAATCATCAAAATAGATGAAAAGTGCAAAGGAAAGAGTCGAGCTACATCTCTAGAACCTAAAAAAAATACATGAAAGAAACATAAAAAAAGAACAAACCAATTTTTGGATGAATACAAAAAGGTGCCTTCAGCAAGTGATTCATATGCTTTCACACTTAACAGGACATTAAGAAGATTTTAGTTTTCCTCCGTGAAATTAACTACTTACAGAATAAACCCATAAACCAATATTATATACCTCTATGTGTAGCCGAGGGTAGGTATAAGAGATTTTTTTTTTCCTCAATGCAATGCCAAAAAATATCAATGTGTGTGTAGGTTTGTATTACTCAAAATATCATTTCACTGCCTAAGGAAAAATACCAAAGTGATGTTTTAAATTTTAATCTTCACATAGGCTCCCTTATTGCTACACATGCATATACAAGAATTATTTGAGTTCTAAACTATTCAAATATTAAGGATTTAATTAGCTATAAAATGGAAATTGTTGTTTAGACATAATCCATCATCTTTGACATAACTTTATTCACTCCTAGCGCTTCAGATAAATTTGTGTAAATGAGACAGAAATGTGAATCTTTTATGACAAAGAAAATTCTTAAAATGAGGGGGGAGAGAGAAAAGGGTAGGGGGCAAGAGAATGCTTGAATGTATAGCAAAGTATAACATTTTGATCATTATAACAATGAAACGAATCTTAAGTTTGAAGCATTAATATCATTTACAACATTTATGATAAAAATGAATGTAAGTAGAGAAACTTTTGCATACCTACAGATGGTACAAAATTTCATGGTTAAGTAGAAGCCTCCCATGAACAACAAGATACAAATATTCGTGTATCTATCTCAATCGAGCCTCTAAACCCTTCAGAGCTATCAATTTTTCCACTAACCTGTTATGCACAAAAGCCAAATTTTAGAGTTATGTCACCACTAAAAATAGAAGAAACATAGTTTTGAAACCAAATCCACACACAACACAATGTGGTATTCATACAAAGCCATACAAACAAACTAAACTCAGAACATTGGAATGGAAACAACTTCAAATTATGATGCAGAGCATGGATTCAGGGTATAAAGAATCATTTTTCTGCCACCATAGTGAAAAGTTAGCACTTTCTTTCATCTTTGCATATTGGTTTGATGCTTCAAATGATGCATTTATTATATTGAAAAGTGCATTACTTTATTGAGCTTCTCTTTGTTTCGAGAATAGTTTAATATTCTCTACTTAACAGGGACAACCACATGACGGTGGAAGCTCATTTGCCCCCCCCCTCACATCACTCTCAATTCCCCATACCCAATCATATAACATTAATCATTCATTCATCCATTAATAACATATAACATTCATTGATTAACATATAACATTCATTAATTAAAATATTCACATTCATTCATTAGCATATAATATTCATTCTTTCAGTTTTTACATATTATCAAAAATATGGTTGTCATGATATGATTACAATCACTTTTTTTTTTGTTTCTTTTTTAAAGCTAAAAAAATATGAAGTGGAGTATAATTTTCTAAATCATCTGCCCCCCTTTAGTTGTTTTTCCCTCTACTTGTGATCTTAATGTACACCTAGTCGTCTGCTCACGACGTGGACACTGCTGCAAGGGGGAGTCTACTGCAATAACAAAGAAATGTCAAACTGATATGTTTTATTATCATTGTTATAAGTATTTCATTAATTAAAAGAACATTAGAGTGGTTCTCTTTTCCTGATGGGTCCACATGATGTTCCTGAACTTCTGTTATAGACTCATGCTCAACATGTTGAACACCCTCTAAATCCTGATCTGCAGTTGAAACATGAAAGGTTACATTAATTAATACACTAATTGAAATTAAATATATTTAAAAGAACATAAGAGTGGTCCTCTTTACCTGATGGGGCCACATCATGTTCCTGATCTTCTCTAGCTTGATCATTCTCAACACGTTGATCATGCTCTACATGCTCTAAAGTTGAAACACGAAAGGTTACATTAATTAATACACCAATTTGAATTAAATATGTTTAAAAGAACTTTAGAGTGGTCCTCTTTACCTGATGGGGCCACATTATGTTCCTAATCTTCTCTAGCCTGATCATGCTCAACATGTTGATCACACTCTACATGCTCTAAAGTACCAGGATGCACACCATGACCTTCATATGTAGGTTGTGCTCCACCCTCACCAGGCTGCATTCCAATGTCATGTGCAATATTATCATTGCTTGAATGTTTAAAAAAATAGGCATGTAATTACTTTATGGTGGAAATTAATATTGAATAGATTGCACACGTATTCAATTTTAAATAAACTTTATTGAGTTTATTTACCTGCGTGTCGGATGCAGTGGAAGATTGTGTTTTCCCAATCAAGACTCTTAGGCATTCAGCCATGACTCCATAGCCTTGCTGGAAGACAATCTTCAAGTCCTCTTTTGTGGGAACTCTGTTGAATTCAGAGCCCTACATTTTTGCATAAGATCATGAATTTTTCTTCTATGGTGTGATGAAACCAATTTTTTTTTCAATTTATTATTTGGATACAATATTTCATTTATTGATACTTACACTTCATGCAGCTAATTTCATATAACCATCAGAGCCAAGTTTGTGCTGCCCATGTTTTTCTAGTCCTGCCTTTGTTTCCTTTTATGTGTCAGGCAGCCTATGAAAACTTTGAAATACATTAGATTATGTAAAAAGAAAGAGTAATCAGTATATAATTACATTGTTGATAGTACGACATACCTTCCTTGGCCCGGTGGTGTCTTTCTTTTTTTCTTTTCAACCTTCTCCTTTCCATCTGACACCAGATCCTTCCACTCCCTCTCCGGAATCATGGGGGGACGCTCGTACTTTTTGTTCTTCTCTAAATGTGACCTATATTGGTCCCTCACATACTTTAGATAGGTACTAGCTTTCTTAAGGACCTTAGTTGAATGTTTTATCACCGAAGAGCACAATTAAAAGGTTAATGAGCTCATCTTTAAAATCTTGATTTTGGGCATTCCAGTGTGTATGTATGGTGGTCCCGAAGAGCTCCAATGTAATATCACTTAGATGTTTATAAAAAACATCATTTCCTGTAAAATGATCATGGTATCAATAGTCTAAAAAGAGTGATTAATAAGTAAATTTCAATTGGATTATATATAATAATAATTAAAACATTTTAAAGTACCTGGGACCTTCTCTATCTTTATGGGAACGAAATCCTCGGTCACCACAAATGTGACCAGAAATGTTCCCATACTATTAATACGGGAAGATCCAGAAAATGTTGCTAAAATATCACCAGTACTAGTGGCCTCTGCATCCCCAGGTACATGTCCTGATGTATGTTTTGGCATATGTTCACTGCTAGAGGGTGCACTAATGGATGCCTGCATGGTATGTGTTGTCGACATTTCAGACGACAATATAGGCACAGATGATGGGGTCAGATGATGTGATGTATGTGCAGGAAGATCAGGATGGACACTTGTACCAACCCCTACTCCTCAGGCAGCACTTGCAGTACCCTGATCATGGCCAGGAGCATCATGAGGATGGAAAAAATCTTGTAAAAATAACACATATTTTAGTTCATGACATAAAAGAGTACAAAATATAAAACCATGAATGAACTTATGCTATAATTAAAGACCTCATGACAGCTTACTTGCAAGTTTTGTGATCTCTCAGTTAATATTTTAACCCTCTCTTATCTCATCTGTTTGAGGCACTATGAATAACAACTTAAGGATTTCTTCATTGCATTTTTTTCGGGTCTTCCTTATCATATTGAGAGGGTTTGTTGAATAAGTGATGTCATCATCACATAATATTGACTGCACCTCCCTATGGATGCTCTCGTCTACTACTGGTGCCTTTCCCCGATCAGTTGACTGCAAGAAGAATATTAAAAATATTATCGAAATTAACCCAATAAACTTATGAAAACAACATAATAATAAAAAAAATTGCTCGTATCTAATTTGTACAATTACAATGAGGTAAAATTGTCAGGTAGAAGTGCCTAAAGATACATTGCAATCTGTGCTCTGGCTTAGAGCCTTCTCCGTACGATCAATGTCCCACTGTGACAAAAATTAAATATAAAAAAATATTACCGAAATGAAACCAATAGACTTATGAAAAAAACATAAGAATAAAATGGTATATTGGAGTCATTAATTTGAGGTTGGGTAAAATGGTACATAGTACGTACCACCCCCATAGTAACTATGTTTCTAACTAAGCGATTCAAATTGTAATCGATTAGCAACTCTTCCCCTGCAGTTATTGATTTTATCGCACATACGAATACACAGTTTCCCTCATGCATCTTGAATATGCAATTGGGTTGCTTATTTGTTGACCTAGGTCATGTATTGTTTATAAACCCTGCAATATTCCTTGATGCTTTTGTCCTTCTGTCAATGTACATAGCCACTCCTTTATTTTGATCCTTATCTTTTAGTTGTATATAATTTGTTGATAGTGCATACCTACACATACTTCGTGTATATCGAACCAATTGCATCCAATCTTTGTAACTGTAATAGGGTTCAACATACTCCATCAATTCAGTAACTTTTTTGTCACAAAACTTTATGTCATGCATGCAAAATATGCCCAAACCATGTAATGACGATGGTGCTATGCGATATATCCTCTCATTGACACAAAAATTAGTGTTTATTGGAGGAAGTTCCTTGGGTACCCATTGTTTCCGTAGATGTTTGTACCTCAAGGGAACCTCGACATAACCTATACTCTCATCATCATAAGAACATGACTACCCTTCAACAAAAAAAAATTCCATGCGTTTACAAAATTTTCTTCTAATCTTTTGACCTCTAGTTGATCTCCCTCGTTTAGACATACTACATATCTCACTTTCCTCTTCTCTTCCTGAATTTCCCTCACTCGAGGAAGACAGATCTTACAAATACCTATTTGGTGGTACCTGCACTCATAAGGATGTTGGATGAATTTCTTTCATGGTGATGTGATCCTAAGGTGACATTATGATTAATCTATCATTTCATTGCTAGAATTTCACAAGTTATAAGGTAATCAAGTCTTGATAGATTGCAAGCTATTGTTACTACCGTCCAAATGTGTCCATCACAAATCAAATTTACTTAACGTTTTAACTCCCAACCTTCGTAACAAGTGTTAAATGTGACTATGGTCCACCAATTACACAACCAAGGCCTCAAATGTATTCTCTAATTGTAATCAAAGGACTTTTTCTCTTCATTCAAGTAAATAAACTTGAAGGGAAACACAACCAAGTGGTTTATTGGACACCTACATGACTAAAAATAACAGAAAATTTACATTTAATTTCCATGTCTAAGTGGTTAACAGGGAGGGAGTGTGTACTAGGCCTAGTTAAGTCATCATAAGTATATGCTTTGGAAATAAATTTTTAAGTCATATTAAATCTTCCTATGTCTAATTGCTAGGAGACTTTTGGTATGTTTTAAGGTAGGATGATTGAAGAAAGAGCCCAAAGAGCCTTTCTCCATGGTATCCAGGTACACATAGCAGTGGTCTTCTCTTATATGGTTGGACATGATTTAAAGAACTTAGCTAGGAATTATTCATTTAACCTAAGGTTTTCTCATAATGCCATCATTGGAAAAGTATGATCAAATTCTTCTATTATGAAGAATTGGTCTATGTGCCTTAATAACCACTATAAATGTTTGTAAGGATAAAATGACTAATTGCATTAGGTAGGAGAGAATCAACTTTGAGTTCTTCAAAGATTATATTCCTCTATTCATAATTTTTAAGGGTTGTTTGTGGAGGAGGTTATCACTACCAAGAAGGGAGGAGACCTTTCCTTGTGATGGAAATTCAAAATTTTTCTCTTTGTGTTCCATTTTTATCTTGCCTTATGTCTCTATTCATCTATGGTGTTTGGGAAAAGCCTAAGGTTGGGGTTTTACCTTTGTCTTCATGTAAAACCCTAATGTTTATCTTATGCCTTGGGTGGGAATTTTTGGGCCGTTACTTTTTGGAATATCACAAGGTGGTCCAGTTGGTTGGTGACACGTGTGCTTTCTGGCCCGATGCTTGTTTGCTCCTTCTTTTTCTATAGGAAGGATTTCAAGGCCAGAAGTACGGGTTAACAAGTTAGATATTTTTGGTCGATTCTAGATGAAGTTGCAAAGCAAATTGTAAAGTATAATGGTTTTAGGGAAAATGCAATTTAGGTTTTGAGTCATTTTGTAGTAGGTTTTGAATTCATGGGGATTTGATGTTTTATGACAGTACTGGCATTTGAATTGATATGATTAATTTGAACTCATGTCTGTGCAAGCATGGAATTTTTAGAATAAAATGATCAAGGGTTGTTTCGTTCATCTCACTGTTGTGGTGTGTATGATTCTTGTTTTAGCTTTAATTCAAGGAATTAATTAAAATGCTTGAATGGGATTGTAGGTGGATATGTTCTGTATAAGTATTTGATAAGTAGTATTGGGTTAGAATACATATTGATGAGATTGTAAAGCAATGTTATCAAGGATCTTATATGCTATGTGTTAAATCTGTCATAAACCCTTAGATGCTCATAAATTTGACTCCTCCAATGGATATATGGCACTAATCTAAGTTGTACTTATTTGTATGGTTCAATATTTGTTTTCCTTTACCTAGAGAAATGACTATCTTATACTGTGAAATGTTGTTGTAGTTATCTCATGCTCCAAATAGTTGATATTATTGATAAACAACCAAATTCTATTTGGTATTATCCTATTATGTTGAGCTATTAAATGAGATTATCTGTTGTTGTTACTGTTGTTTATGATGATGGTGCAGAGGTTGTAAATGCATTAAGGGATCACCCTTCCAGGTCTTGCAGAGCCCAAAGTGTAGGAGGTCTTTAAAATCCTCGTCAGTTGGTCCAGATCCTTCGAGCTACCCTTTATTTGAATTGGCAATTCCATAGGTAGATTAGAAGATCAACCTGCTTATCGTAAAAACAAACAACACCTTGCATATGTTTTTGGTGGAGGTATTAAAGAAGAATTGTATGCCTCTATTTCCATTCATTAGATCTACCTTAACCTAGCATATACTTGTGCTAAGTCTACAATTGCTTCAGACTCATGCAATGAAGGATATGTGTGATGAAATCCTAGACCTCAACCAAGATGTGGGTAGATTATGGAAGTTTTTCCAAGACTTGAGGCTGGTTGATAAAAATGTGAAAGAATAAGCTATTTTATTTTTTCTATCTTATCTTATACCATTTTACGAGAATGGGGGTGCCAATGTACGAGAAGATCTTTGGAAACTAGGCATGAAAATTGCAGGTTAAAGAGAATGGGGGTGCCAAACTTACAGTACTCATTTCCCCTTGGTCGTCAATTTTCCCTGAGTGCCCTCAACCTCATCCTCAGAACTGGTATTGACCTTTTTTTCACTCCTTCAAACTCTTCCTCGGCGTTGATATTGACCTTGTTTTCACTCCAAACTCTTCGTCGGCACTGGTATTGACCTTGTTTTAACTCCAAACTCTTCATCGGTGCTAGCATTGACCTTGTTTTCACTACTCCAAACTCTTCCTCAGTGTTGGTATTGAACTTTCACTTCTCCAATTTGATGAGCTACAACCTGGTTTTGTTAGGTTTTACAGTATGTTAATTAAATTGAAAATTTTGGCACCATTTAGCTAGGTTTTAATATTCTACAATATAGTTAAGTATATATTAGCTATATTTTACATAATAAATAATATAATTATTCAACTTATTATATTATTTAACAAAATTATTAAATACATATAAAATTATTATAATTAATAATTAATAATAAGTACATTTTTATATAAAACAAAATATAATTAATATAATATATATTTAATATAATAGTAATATATATTAATATGAGAGAGAGAAACTAAATTTTGATTGCTTGTTTCATGTCAAAAATCCAAGGATGGCATGTGTCCTTGGGGAGTTATGCTCAAGGTAGCATGCCATTTGATTAAAGATATGATAATTCTCCTTTAAGACCTCTTGATGTACCCATTGCACCGTAAGGAGACAAAAGATAAATATAGGGAAGAATATATATAGAGAGGGAGATAATGAAAACATACAAATAGAAATGGAATGGGAATAGAGAGGTAGAGATAAAGATAAGGATGAATAGATAGAGATATAGGAGGGTGATTGATATATCTCTCAGTTCTCTCTATATCTCTATATCTCCCACTATCTATGTCCTCCTCTTCCCCCCTCTATCTAGTGAGCTATCTCCCCTCCCCCTTTCTCTCTCATTCACTCCATCTCTCCCTCCATCTCTCCTACTCTATATCTCTATCTCTATTTCTCTTTTTATCTCCCTCTCACTCCTCTCTCTATCTCTTTCTATCTATATCCCTTTCTCTCCCTCCCCCTCTCTATCTCTCACCATCTCTCCCTCCCTATCCCCCTATCCATTGACTCTATATCTCCACCTCTCTTCCTTTCTCTTCCCATATATCTCCATCTCTCTTTCTCTTCCCATATATCTCTATCTCTCTCTCTTTCTCTCCCCATCTATCTCTATCTCCCCACATATTAACTAAGAATCCATGCAAACATACAATAGTATATGTTGGTAAAACTATAATATTGTTTTATTAAACTATAAGTAACACTTATCTTTCTAATGTCAAGCCTTCTTATAAAAATAGTGTTTTATTAAACTATAAGTAGATTATTGTCACCACTCTTCATTCAACATGAAATTCCAAATTTAGCAATTGTTTTGTTGCTTTTGTCAAGTTTCATTAACCAAGCTATTTATTGGGTTGAATAAAGTTGTGTTATGACCCTTCTTTTCTTTAAGAAATAATTAAGACAATATTAATTGAGATCCCGGAAGGGAGACTAAACTCCTTAAAAATAGGGGTAGTTGTGGGTTTGTTTGTTTCCTTTGTATACTATATACTTAGTTCCTCTAGGATAAATAAGTCACTTTAGATCATTTTATTAGTTGTGTATCCTAACTAATATAAAGTAAGCTTTTTTCATTTCATTGACTACTACATAATAGTTTATGTGTTGAAAGAATTGTTTCCATTCTTTGTAGTTTTACATTGGAATACAAATCATATTTAATTTCATGCCAATATACTTCTTTCATAAAGATATTTGTTTGAAATAAGTGCTTCATAACCCATCTAATCAAATCATAATTAACCTATCAAAAAGGCAATAGGAATTTTTTAAAGAAAAGAACACTTGACCCAATCATAAGTGTATGGCCTTCGAAGAAAGGAGTGATCCACCTTAGCAATAACTACTTGATTTAGACCTGGGTATGTGCAGGATCATGATGGGCCAAAAAGTAGCATTTTGAACTCGCCAAAAAATGCGAAAATCCTGAGTTGACTTTTTTTTGGGTTGGGTGTCAGTACATTGCTCCATAGTAATTCCCAAGCCAAAGTACTACAAATCAGATAACTAATTTGTTTTGGATATCTAATTCGTGTCTAATATCTAATTTGAAAAACATTTTAAAATGTAATATTTTGGTGCTATAAATCGGATATCCGATTTTTGCACACATATACCCAAGAGTAATTAGGAGGTGGAGGGTGGGCAGGAGAGAGAGAGGGAGAGAGAGGGAAAGAGAGAGAGAGAGAGAGAGGGGGAGAGAGAGAATTAGGAGGAGGAAGGGACAGAGAGAGAGGGAAAGAGAGGGAAAATGAGAGAGATAGGGGGAAAGGGAGAGAG
>VDFB02062581.1:0-18578 GCA_007258455.2 Sequoia sempervirens
GGAGAGATTCTTCCTCCTCATCCAAAGAGATCACCTAAGATAAATACTCCTCAAGAGAGCCACCCCTCACATCAACCTCAATAAGGGTGTCAAGGCTAGCACATGATCCCAAGCTCACAACACAAGGGAAGGCACTAGGAACAATGATTAGGGCTTTAGTCTCAGGAACAAATGCATAGGCTATCACCACCACCATAAGGGTAAGGGGATTAAAAAGGGCACCAACCCACAGGTAGGAAGCCAACTCTTGCTCACCAACACTTTCTCCATCTTTCGACTCATCATTGCCCTGGCCACCATCTAAAAAATCTCCAAAGCCTTCACCTTCATTGTCCCCACCATTTATGGTTTTTGCACCCTTCATCTCCATCATTAATATTTCTATGGGTGATCATTAATTTTGTGTGGTGACTATCAGGGGAGTTTGTTGCTAGAGATTTATATATTAAAAAATATAAAAAATATTACTTAAATTTGGATTATTTAGATGCTTTTTTTATTAATTATTATAACTAGAGAAGATATTTATTTTTTGTAAGACCTACATCTATCTTCATTTCAAACTTACCCTTAGCAATAATAGTGGCAATTAATCAAATCTTATAGGTGTATTAAGAAGAGCTTAGGGTTCAAGGGTTGGATTTAAGATGAAGTTGGATAAGGTTATTGGAAAGAAACTCTTGAAAGATGGAATTAGAGGCTTTTCTAGCTTCATCCAATTAGTATTAGCTTGTTGAAAAAGGGAGATAGTAAGTCTAGATGAGGAGTAAGATAGTTTTAATTACTTTAGTTGATTGTTTGATCAAGGTTGGGTTAAGGAGAAAATTATAAGTTATTGGTGTTCTTTGTAGAACTATTGGTTTCCTGAGAAGAGAATGAGGCTAAACAAATAGAGTCATTAGAGGCCAACGAGGAGATGGCCTTAAAATGATCTATCACCTATGTACAATCATACTTGAAGTGGTACAAAGTGTTATAAAAGTTGAATATTTGTGCAAGATATTTTGATTTTGATGCTTTGAAAAAATATTCCTAATAAACACCCTCTCAATATTAGAGTTGAGAAGAAGATAGGAGATATATGAAATAATGTATTGATGATAAAAGATAAAATCCATCACCTTCTTATTTATGTCTTGATTGCAATGTATAATATAACTAATGAAACTAACCTACAATCCTATTGTGACTTGAATGTGTTCCATGAAAAGATAAGTGAGATTGAGGAAGGAACCCAAAGAATAGGTAGATAAAGAGTAGAACCATTTTATGTTATTTTCCTTAATGAATAGATAAAGCTTAAAGCTATGAATAGATCATCAAAGTAATAATCAATGCACATTGATCTATAAAGGATTCAACATGCATCTTAGGATTGCTTATCCAATCATACATGTATGTCGATGTTTAACATGATGAACTATGGTTCCTATGGGTGATATTTTATAGACAAATATATTATGCTATGAAGGAGGTTTAAAATTTCATCCCCCGATGCATAAGATGATATGATAATAGATAGCTAGCATTGCATTAATGACAATTCTTGAAATAGGTGGTAAATGATAGTACTAGGGGCATAGGTTGGGACATTGAGGGTAGGAGATGTAAAAGAAATCATGTTTTGGTAAGAGTATGGCAAGGGTTGTGAGGTTAATGGTAGGATAGGAGAGGAAGTGACAATAGTGGTAAGAGAGGATCAAGCAAGATAAGTGAAGGGTAAGGGTTGAAAGGGTTGCACATCTAGGGGTAGGAGGTAAAGTGGTTGCCTAAAGGGACATGATCATAGTTAAAAGGGAGAATGAAGATAGAGAGATAATGGTAGTAATGTGTGTTGGATGAGGATTAGGCATGGAAATTCAGGTGAGGAATATGGAGATGTAGGAAAATAAAATAAGTTGGCTAGAAGAGGGGGATGAAGGTAGGAGAACTTGACCATGAAGGGACATAAAGTGTGAACAATATATCCTATAGGTTTGTAATATCTCTAGCCTCTCAAGATGGGCGATAATGATATTTGTTAAGGAGTAGGTGACATCATCAAGTAGGCTACTTTGGAGGAGAGACAAGTGGTGCTCAATTTTGGTGAGTGAAAAATTTAGAATCATCTAATAGGGATTCATTATCAAAGTGGTCATCGTTGTGAGACATATAGAGTGGAACAACATGTGGGGTGGATGACAATAGAGAAAGGAAGGGTAATGGAGGAAGTAAAATACATGGATAGATTTCTAGATGAGGATTCTTATAAGAGATAATTTGTGAGGAAGGGATAGTCAAAGAAGGAAGGCTAATAATTTATATCAAAGAACATCAAAATGATTCATTCTCATATACTATACAAAATTTGAGTAGAAAAATGTAGAGTTTTTATTTTTAGGTGAAAATAAAAGACAAAGACAGTAGTGTATTAAATGGACACTAACCTAATTGTGATAAAGTCTATATGTTGTGACTATGTTTATGTTTACTCAAAAAGAGTTTTTTTGAATGATGAAAAATTAAAAAGTCAAAGTAGAATTAACTAAATTTCAAACATTAGAATGAGAGTTTGTTGTTCATAGAGAAATATTCTTTTGAAGATGAATAAAGGAATAAAAAATGAAGGTTAGGACTAACATCAAGTTCACTACAAACATAGATAGGAGATAGATAACCTACATAATTTAAAAGTAGGAAAGCTTTTTCAATTATCTATCTTAGGATTCAACTAGCAATCTATCATAAATGAGTTTACTTAACACAAACACACAAATTATCTTCCAACTAAATAACAAATTATTTTTATTTCTATTTAGATTGCTTGACATGTCTTACTTAAGCTAAATTATTAATCTAAATGGGACTTAGTTGGGAAATGATAACAAAATAAGAAATTGGTTAGTTTACTAAAAATTAACTTTATGAATAACAGGATTGTTTAAAGACTTTTAAAAGGTAATAAGAATGAAAGGTAGAAACTATATAAACTAGATGATGGAAAATAATGAGAGGGTCTATTGGAAAATTGAGGTTGCTAATAGGAAGAACAAAGTCCGATTTTAGTATAAGAATGTCGGCACAATGTAGAGTGCAACCATGCCTTTGTTACATGAAATTTAAAAAAGCAAGATAAGATAGATAACAACAAACAAAAGAATGCTAAAAGTTTCGAGAAATGAAGATTAGAATAAAGAAGTTGAATTCCGATCCCAAAACAGTTCCTACCCCTTGTCTATACTTCCACATTTTGCATACATTTTTACCAAAACAATTGCAACTACATCAAACATAATTGCTCTATCCTTAATGATATGATAGAAGTCCATACCCTATTCCAAAGCTCCCTATTATCCTCACCATCTCTTATAACAAACTAATTTCTTTAAACATGATTCTATAGATAGGAAAATAATTCCCACCCAAAGAAAGGTCCCACTTGTCTACAATGTGTAATTTAACTTTCCTTAAAATAGGGAGAGGGGCCTACACCTTAGTCATCTGCAAGGGGTCAATGATTTAATGCACCCAATGTAATTATAAAGAGTACTTAATGATACGTTTATATAATGTCAATGATTTGATTTGACTACTGCAATTAAACAAATGCTTAATAGCACAGTCTAAAAGCAACCAATCATGTGATACCACATCAGTGCTCAACTACTCATGATGTAATGCATGAGAATTGGTCTCACTATTTTTTGGGGCCTTTTTGGACACCTTGACAAAAATGCATGCTGATGTGGCATCATATTTGATGATGTGGCCCTGAAAGCTTAGTTATAAGCGGAGAACTTGCCAAGTAAGCTGCTGTAAAAAATTGGGAGTGATTTGAAATTTCAACATAGGATAATTAGAAGCATGAAGTTAGGGTGCGACTACTGGGCCCTCTCCCCTAAAATTCTTTTTGGTTGAATAATGTGCTTATTCTTACATTTTTTATCTCTTCGATGAACCTATCATATAGAGATAAATTTATTTCTTCAAATTTGATTAACCTATGAACTTTATGAAAGTCATTTTGTACAAATTATATGTGGTACACTTGATCTACAAAATTATTGTGGATCGATCTAGGTATATCAGAGACTCATCAAAGTTGTGAACTGCAAAATAAGCAACTTGTAAAGACAACTCTAAGTTTCATATTTCTTCATTTTCATAGAGAAAAAAGAGACCTAGCTGGTGCCATCAAACACATTATATATTCTTAATAATAAATTTTCAAATTTATTTCCCTCTCAATTACTCTACATTATTCTACATGCATTATTTCAACAAATTTTCAACGCATAGCAGAGCAGATACTTCCACTGTGCACCGAGTAACAGAATAATAAAGCCAATTTCTTGTGAGCTCATGCATGAAGCCTAGCTACCAATTGCCTTTGCTTAGAAAGTTCTGGGCTTTTAAAAGGCAAATTCATTGAATAATCTGCAATCGGGGCATTCAAGATATAACACATTTCGCCGAGGCATTGTTAAAACTGATTCATTAATGCTTGTCTCACGGCTTGCATATTCTGCGTATCCTGCAATCATGGTAATCCATTTGACCACATTTCTTTGAGGCATTTTGTCAAACAGTTCACATGCCTTGGCTATTCTTCCACATTTTGCATACATGTTTACCAAGGTAGTTGCAACCACAACATCTCAAAAATTCCATATTACCATTCAGAAGCTCCATTTCGCCTGGTGAGGAGAATTTCTTTAGCAAAGGTTGTAGGTGAAGATTTAAAACCTTCTTAACGTATATATCCTACTATTTGGGATTCATGAGACCACATTTATTTATGCTTCCACAATTTGTATATCTATCAAAGCCTTTTCACATACGCAATAGAAAAGATTTTATTTTATTTTATGTGGTCAAACTTGCACGAGCATCCACCAAACTTTGCAGCGCGGGAACAATTTGAATTTGGTTTGAATCATAGGCGAGAACTGGGCAGTTGACTACTGACTGCAGCGGTTAACAGAACTGCTAAGGTAAACGGAAACGGAGGCAGGTGAAGGCAACGGGAAAGGCAAAAGTAAAAACAGCATTATGAACGGGAAATTTGAATAGCACTGGCTATCCAGCCCCAGGAATGCACCGGGGCATGGATATGCTACATCCATGTATAAGATGACATCTACGGTAAACGTACTGACAATAATTATTTTCCTGTATCACAGCATCAGCATTCAGTTTTCACGCCTAGAAAAAGGAAGTAAGGAGTAAATTAAACAACCACGGCCGCCGCTGTGCAATAATTTTCCCAACTACTTAAATTGGCGCCTAAATTTCCCGCTGATAATCAAAATGAGGATAAAATCAGTTTTAACCAGCGGTCACCATTTTATCCGGGAGAAATCTCAGAGTTTCAAATAGAAGCCAGAATCGAGAGATTTGGGACCACCTGAAGGAGTTGTTTCTAATTTTCATGAATTAAATCAAGTACCCACTGGCACATTTCAAACCATATATTGTTTTTCTTTGCTTCTCAGAACTTCTCATATTTGATTTTTTAATTTTTATTATGATTATAAATTTACCCAAAAACTTATTTACTGTCTTTTTGCTTGTACCAGAAAGTAGCAATAATTTTCACCATTAATCAGGTACTTGGCATCTCAAATCATATATTATAATTAAAATTAAATGATTTTAAACTTCTGTCAAGATTTCTCATATATTATTTTTCAATTTTTATCATATTATAAATTTACCCAAAAAATTATTTACTTTGTTTTTGTTTGTAACTAAAAGTAGCAATATTCTATTATTATTTTACTGCTTTTAATTTTTTTTTATAGAAAAACTCATTCTTGAATGTAGGAAAAACTGATAAATTTTAAGAATAGATTAAATTTCAGATTTGTAATAAATCTTTCACCCACCATGTTAAAGAGTGGAAGAGACAATGCTTGAAATTATGTAACTAACGAGTGAAGGAATAAGTGATTGTTAGGTAGTTATCATCCATAAAATATGGAAGCCAATGCACAATAGAAAGTAAAATTACAATATAGTAATGTATGTAACCATTGAAAATGGGTTCATTGATTCATTTTGAAAATATTTTAAAGTAGAAAAGAAATTACAATATATTTTATTATATATTTATTTACATATCAAATATACTGATTTAAAAAATTATTAATATAAATTAGCATTTTTATAAATTAAAATCATACAATTATTATAAATAAAGTAAAAAAATTATTTTATAATATATTTTATCATATATTTATTTACATATCAAATATATTGAAGTAAAAAATTATTAATATAAATTAGCATTTCTATAAATTAAAATCATACAATTATTATAAAAAAAAAAATCATTATCATAATTTAACATTTGTATAAATAAAATTATATTTACTTACATATCAAATGAACTAATTTAAAAAAGTATATCAATTTCTAATTAAATTATTAAATGTAAGTATTTTTAATCGTAATTTTAAAATAATAATTATAATCTAATAAAATTCATAATAAAATATTTTCAAATTAAATAGTTAAATATTTATGCATACTTAAAATAATATTACATATTAATAACACAAAAAAATTTCGCAATAATTCATATTCTCAATAAAAATATCTTTGTTGCATTATATAGATAGATTATTGAATAAGATAACTAAGTTAGTTTTATTCTTGTCAAAATGGAAAAATATGTTACATATTTTTAAAACTTTTTATTTGATTAAATATTATTGTATCCTTATTTCACCCCTTTATAATTTCTTTTAATCTTGCTAAAATGGAAAAATAATTTTATATATTGAATCTACATATGAAGGTGGAATCTACATATAAATATCACTTTTATGTTGAAGAAGTGATATAGAATAAATAATAGATTATCCAATAGTCTATTAGAACATAAAATCATAGGTATAATTGTAAAGCATTAGCACGAATCACTAAAAAAATGTAACAAATTGTTTTATTAATACACACAAAAGCCAAGTCTTATTATTTGTTCATTTAATTTTGTGTCTATTTTGAGGACATGTCTTAATACATGTACAAGATGATATAAATGGTGCAATCTTGTGTAAAGTTGAGCCCAATTACCTAGTTTTATCCAAACATGATCCTATATTTATGCTTTATATTACTCTTATGTCTACACATATCTATAATTTTAGCTTATCTATTTGACTATCATGCTTGTACATGTACATTAATCCCTAAATAACCATTTTTTGTCATGATCTTAATTGTCTTCTTTTATCACAAGTCAAGTTTACAATCACAAGGTCATTCCCATTAGCACGAAATTGATCCACCCTAAATCAAATTCAAAAAATCATATTATGGTTGATTGGTTGCCTTTACTTTTCTTGGGCCACCCAAGGTCAACTAAACACATGTTTTTGCAATTTGATGTCATGTTCTAGCATTTAAAAGCATTTAATTGCATTCTAATGCACTTCTCATTTGACAAAATCCTAAAAGGGAAATCAATATCATCACTTTTGAATTTTGTGCTTAAAGAATTAAAAAAATGCATCCTAAGGCTTGTTTATTGTCTTCAATCTTATTTATTGTCAAGGGGTTGATCAAGGCAAAGAGCCCTTACAACTCAATCATATGGTAACCTATCAAAAGTGTATTATTAATACCACAACCCATGGCTTCTAGAGAGATTAAATAATCATATGTGAGATTGCTCATAGGACAAAAACTAGAAATATGATTAAAGTCAAATTTGTCAACAAGACCTAATTCACAATCACAAATCTACACCAAAATAGCAAAGTTAGCCTAGAGTATAATAGAAAAAATAATTTAAATAATCTTATACATTCAAATATCATAACCATTTTCTTTAATTTTGATACATACAATTTAACATCAACAAAATAGTAATGATCATAAAACTAAATTATCTTATCCTATTCTTGAATAATTTGATAATAATCCACATATGTAAACTAATTTAGAATTAAGTACATTTGATTGCCATTTGGAAAAAAAAAAAATTTCCTTTTCACATTTCATCTAACCCATGTTTTAACTGCTCCGCGTACATTTTATGCCAAATTTTACTTAGAATTTTAGTTATTTCCATCCATTAGATCTCTATAAATTAGTTATTTTAAACCTTAGACATAGATTCAAATTCTCAGTCGAGGACTTGGAGAGTTAAAAGCTTTACTTAACCGTCCTTATTTAAATACTTTTGATTGTTTATGAATTTTAATTTAGTTGAAGTGGAAATAACTTTGTAGGCATGACATGCGTCCAAAAATTTACAGCCATAATTAAGGAAGATAACAATAGAAAAACAAATCCCTGCATTATTTTATAACAAGATAAAAAGTACATTTGTGCTTTCCTAGTTCTTGAAATATCAAAATAAGATTGAAATCAAGAAAATCGACATTTAGACCACAATCTCCATGAAATTAGTTCCACTAGAATCAAATCATAGATTCAAAACTATATAAATTATAGTCATGCTGCACTTAAAATAATATTACAAAATTAAAAATGTTAAATACTTATTATATTTTTATTAGTCAAATTTTACTTTTTATTATTGAACAAGCTTGTGTTTGAAAATATTCATAGAGAACTGCAATACGACACATTAGATGGAAGATTAGAAACAAGAATCCAATTACAACTATCTTATAATTTTGAATACAAGTATTTGAAAAAAAAAAGAATCATTATTAAGTCTTATAGGTTAATAGATCTTATTTCTTTATAGCACAAAATTTCATTCCTTTTAATAAGAAATTTGAATCTTCTTAAAACAATTATTTAACAAATATAGTATGCACAATAAATTTCTAAAAAATTCTTTAACAAATGAAAGGTATTGAAAAATATTCTACACAATATAAGTTCATTTGAGTTTACATATAGACATAAGCATAACACCTTTGAATACTAATTATATTAATAGAAAAAAAAATTGTAATTTTTAAAATACGTAGTAAATTTTTAGTTTTGATCTAAATATAAATTTGATAAACATATTAACAATAATTTAAAATAGTATTTTTTATTAGATAAAAGGGGAAAACTAGCTCCCTTCCCTTACAAAGCTTGAAACAACCAATAGTTCATAATCAAAATACCAAGAGTCTAATAACACTACTAGATTGGCAATAGATAATTATAACTAACAACATAAGAAACACAATGATAATAATAATAATAATAATAATAATAATAAGCCACCAACTAGCTACCTAGAGATCCAACCAATTCATGAAGGTTTGAAATAGCCTCCCCTTCTTTGGATATAATGTGAAACTTGCCGTTTAGTGAATCAGACTCATCACTTGTATCAACCCTTTTAGATTTCCCCTTCATTGAACTTCACCTCTCTTAATAGGTTGATTCATTTTGGTAGGGGTTTCATTTTTAGTTTTTGATCTTTGGTATCCTTTTCTTGGGGTTTATCCTCTTTTATAATTAATGTCCTTTTTCTTGACTAGTTGAACATTTCCCCCTTGGTCCTAATTTCCGCAATCTAGATCTTAATAGTAGTAGGGGTCTTTTTTGGTTTTTTTGCACTAGTAGTATTGCTTGAAGATCTTAGGCTCATGTTATCCATGATTTTTTCTTCTTGGAAATAACTATAATTAGACTTAGAATTAACACTATCCTTATCCTTACAATTTTCATTTTTAGATTCCTTCGGTTCATAAGGTTGTCCTCTTCCCCACTAGAAACCACTACATTAATCTCATCTAACTTGGAGTTTTCTTTCATCAAAGTCTAGTTGATCTCTTATTCTTTTTTGGGTTGGACTGACCACTTCCTCCCTTTCACACCAATCTCATCTTTGTTCATGGTCTTATATAAAAAAATTTTATCCTCAACCGTGGAGGATTGGGGATCACAAACCTTCTTGACTAGAAGAGATGGGTAAAAAATTTAGTGATTTTCTTGGTTTTGGAAGTAGGGATTTTGAACACTTGCAAAGGATAGTTAGCCATATTAGGAAAGTTGTTAAGTTAATAAAAATATAAGTAGAAAATGATCACCTAATGTAGGATAATGGTGGTAACTTACCTAACTCCAAGGGCTTGGGAGGTCCTCTCTCTTATAGTTGTTTTATAATTTCACAAGCCTATTATCTCCCACATGGATGGAATTGATGCAATATTTGTCTCTAATACTCTTCAAGTGTTTAATTTTCTTTCCCTTTGTGGAGAGGCCAATGGTTACACTAAAGAGATGTTCAACCACCTTGAAATAGATTCCTCTAATATTGACCTTTTATTCATTATGTGATTGAGAAAATTTACAAAGAGGGGGAGTTCAAAGCCTCTCATGGATTCAAAATATGAGTCAACACCAACTCCTATTAACATGTTGTTTAAGCCTCCACTTAGGGACTTCTATAATTTTGTCTCACTTCATGTCGTTGAGACACATGTCTTCACTTGTGAGACATCTCTTGCATGCACACTTGTCACTCACTAAAACACTTGTCATGTGAGTTAACAAGTGTTTCATCATTGAAGGGTTAGTCATTCATTATGTTCGACTTTCCTACCTTCACCACCTTGCCTATATATGCAAGGTTACATTGTACATTCAAATCACTGTTGTATCAATCTCTTGA
This sequence comes from Sequoia sempervirens, assembly GCA_007258455.2. Classification (NCBI taxonomy): domain Eukaryota; kingdom Viridiplantae; phylum Streptophyta; class Pinopsida; order Cupressales; family Cupressaceae; genus Sequoia; species Sequoia sempervirens. Next base: position 10,577 of record VDFB02062581.1, read on the forward strand.
TAATATCATTAGGCTTATTTGTGTGCATGTATTTTGTGGAAGTTTATGGTCTTTTTCTTTATGATCCTGGAAATCATAACATGGTATGAGAGCCATGCAAGAAAAACCCTTACCAAAATCTTGCATCTATCCTAGTATAGAGTTCCATGCAATTTTATTTGCATGTAATCTTAATGTTTGTTTGGTTGTGATCTCAAATTTTATTGGATTAATGTGATTCACATGCACATGAATGTTTGTAAATAATATTAAATAATAAATTTATAGATATTTTAAGTGCATCTACACATTTTAAACATAACATACAAATTCACTTGTATCCTATTTTCCTACAAATCTAGTTCACACCTTAAATCCTACAATTACAAAAATTTGACTTTCAATCAAATAAATTCCAAAATAAGTAAGGAAGTATCATGCTTACTCCGAGCTACATATAGGATATTAATAAGGAATAAAATTCCTTATCATTCAAATACCTCTCTAAAAGGAATCAATGACTTATCTACCATTCCTCATAATAAATTCATGAGGGTTAATCATGCTCTTTGTATGTGGATATTAAGACTTTTGGAGGGAGATATGACTAACAGATTATTAGATGCTACTAAATTTGAGATTAGTAATCATAGGAAATAGTTTATCCTATTCCCAAAATTATCCTACATTAGAATGTAAGGATTCATTGGTGCTCCATATAAGATTCCTAGGCATCGCAATGATAAGATTATCTTGGTACAAGTATTTAGATAATTAGTGGGCACTCATGTGCATTTATAGTCCAAGCATAGATTTGGAGTTCAATTCCCCATTTTTCTTAGTAGATCATTACCTAGTAGATTATGTATATTAACGTACACACCTATTCTTTATAAATAGTGAATAGAGAGACAAGTGAGAAGAACGGAAAACACATCACACATCTACTCTAACAAATATTATATCAAACTTCACACATATAAATTTTCTATTATATTTCTTGTAGATGTACCTCTATTAGAGATATGTAGCAAGAGCACCACTATGATGTATTAGAAACATATTGTATTTTTTTTAGTTATACTTATAGTTGGTAGTGTGCATTTAGTTCATGCAAAGATTAACATCTATAATTCAATAAACCATTTTTGGGACTCATTTGGTAATACGTGGAATTTTTTTTTTTCCTCTAATGCTAGAATATTTGGTGAAATCATAGAGCTTACCTATATATACATGTAAGATAACAATATCATTATCATGGAGTGAATAGAAAAATTGATATATTTGTTCATATGATTTTTAAACAACATAGAGGACTACTAACTATATTGATTTTATTCAAAATGGGTAGAAAGTGTAAATGGCAATCACTCATTGAGCTACATGTGCAAGACATTCCCAACCAAGGAAATCATTTCTCAAGTGAGGACCTTGAATGGACACCTATTGGAGATGATGACAATATGGACTTATATACTGCAATCCCTCTTGAGAGACTCCCTCAATTTATCAAAGGAGAAAGTTTACTAGATAGTACGGAGACATCATTTGTACGTAAATATCATAAAGAGAGCAACACATCAAAACCTACTGACCACACTACCATGACATACTCTAGTTTTTCCTAGATTAAATATAATTAATAAGTATGCCATTTTTATATTTAATTTTTTATATGAATTAATATATATGTTTTGTTTTGTGAATAAATAGATATTGGTGTGCTTTTGGCCCAGACGATCAAAGAAATAAATCTGAAAACATGGAAAGAACAAAAAGGTTTATTCAAAAAAGGGTTTGTCAAACTCACTTTTATGTTAGGTTCATGTATGGTAGACCACATGTTGCATTAATTATGTATAATGATTGGAGCCATTGTGATGCCAATGGTGAATTTTGTCATGGAAAGGATGACCCTTCTGGTGATCCAAGGAGTAGTTTTGCACCAAGGTTAACAAATGAATGCAAATCATATATTGAGTCTTTATTACTAATGGGTGTGGGGATCAACACAATATGTGAACAACACTACTTAGACCATGGATTGACTAAGTTGATGAGTAAGAGGGATGCATGTCTATTAAGGAAGGATGTGTTGAATGCATGGAAAAGAGTATACTCCATTCAATCCAAAAAGAATGAAGATGATGCAATAAGTGTCAATTTGTGGCATGCATAGGAGAAGGATGAATTCTTCTACTATAAAAGACCAAACACCATGGAAAATGTTCCATTTATCATAGGCATCCAAACACCATGGATGTGAGAAATGATGGTCAAGCATTCACACAACTCAATTATTGCAATGGACTCAACATTTTCAACAAACAAATATGGTGTAAGTAAAGTAATGTTTACTATAAATTTTTGGATTTTATTTTATCATTGATTTAGTTATTTAAAAATATTAATTTATCAATGTTTAATTCATGTGCAGTATCAATTATATACCTTGCTTGTTTTTGATAAACAAAAGGCTGGTGTACTTATTGCATGGGCCATATCCTCTAGAAATAAAGTTGAGGATCTAAATGAATGGCTAATAGAAGTTTATAAATGAGGGAAAGAATTTTGAGAAGATTGGAATGTCAATGCATTCATGATAGATGACACTACTGCAGAGATTAAAGCTATCAGGTTTTTATTAACCTTAGTTTTTATATTTAAACTTCAATCAACTCTTTATAAATGATTAATATTTAGTTTATAGAAATATATATTTCATAATTTATAGCTTAAAATAGTTTGAATATAACATTTTATTTTTTCATAATTTACTTATCAAAATTTATAATGTAACTTGTAGATTATCATTTCAATGCCGAGTACTTTTATGTATTTGGCATGTACGCAGAGCATGGCTAAAAAATGTGTATAGGTAAGTCAATATTTAATTAAAATATGTGGAAAATTATGTGTTTTAACCCCATAGATTGATATTATCTTTTACAATCTAGGAATGCTAGCAATAAGGATGTTGGTACAAATATGTTTGATAGATTGGGTGAGATAATGCATGCAATGAGTGACAATGTAGACATCACTACTCACCTGATAAAAAAATTCATGGAGGAATTCAAAGAAGAGAAGAAATTTATTGATTACTTCCAAAAAACTTGGTGTCATAATGAGGGTTGTATTGGTAAGTTTGTAAGATTATTCATTTTGGTTTGTATGCATTTACACCATTAAAGTTATTTTTTATGTTTACTAAGACATTTTTATTGTTTTTTGTATAGAAATGTGGGCAATTTTTTTTTGAAACTTCTCTCATGCAAATCAAGAGACTAATGCTTCCATAGAGTCATACCACTTCCACATCAAGAGCCATTATCTAAGTGATTGTGCTAAGAAATGTACGAGGACAATGGATTGGCTTATCCATACACTTCTTCATAGGGTAGAGCCATTTTATAAAAATAAAAGATATTTGCAGTCATCTGGATTTTTAACTAACTTTAAAAAAGAAAGATATTATAGTACTGCATTAGAGAGGTCCCAGAAAATACCCGACACAGATTGTTATCCATATGATCTCCTCCCTAACACATATAGGATAAGAAGTCAATCTATTCCAACAAAATGGTATCTTGTTAGGAAGTTTGGACCAAATTTACATGTATGTGATTGTCAGTGGGAATAAAGGGAAAACACATGCAAACATGTGTTGAAGATTTTAGATCTCCTAAAAAGAAACATAACAAATGAGTAGGATCAAGTTTCTGGTAAGAGTCATTTAACATTTAAGTATTATATTTATATTTTAAATGACTTATATTTTTTTCTAATAGAAACTAACTAAAATAATTTTTTTGAATTACAAATGGTGTTGCTCCATTGGTTGATAATGATGATGATGTCAGAGGAAGTTTCAGTCATGAGAACAATGCCACTGGTAATGTTGATATGATATTTATAATAAAATATTAATTGATTTTTATAGTTCTTAAAATTTAATTAATGTTTTATTTGTAACAAATTATTGTATTCCACAAGAAGATCAAGATGTGATTGGGGTTGCCATTTGCAAAGACCAAAGAATTGGTAAATTTTAATATCACTATTTTTAATGAAATATGAAAAACCTTTTTTATATTTTACGAAATTAATATTTATTATTTTTATTACAGATGGTTGTAAATCATCTGATGCTTCCAATGATAACTTCCAAAATGCTGTTGATTATTTGAATTCACTACTCCAAGATTTAACAACTAGAGTAGATGAAAAACATATCTTTAGTCAATGTGTTGAAAGATTTAGAAAAGATCTTCAAGCATCTCTTATGTCTTCCAAACTTACACGGATCCCTGGCTCGAAGGATATGCCTATGAGACAAATATCACCATGGTTTAGTCCAAGCAAAATGGGCAAACGTTAGTTTATTCATCAAAGAGGCAATTCCATCCATCAAGACTTGAATGAAAGAGTTGAAGAGCATGAAAAATTTCAATTCCCCTCCATAGGTGGTAGGAAGCAAAAGAAGAAAAAGGTCTCCAATTGTTTAGGCATAAAAATACAAGAAGAAAGGGTTATCATCAGAAAACAACATAGTGAGTACATTTATTCAAAATTATTTTAGTATTTTACATAGCAATAATTATTGTTTTTACTTCACATATTAAAAATATGTCATTGTAGGTTTGGATGATCAAGACAATAATAGAAGACGTCGATTGCCCTTCTCTATTGATTTGAACCACACAACAACTAATGAAATACAAATTATTGATGGTAATTTTCTAACTATTAAATGTATTCATTCATTAAATGAGATATTTTTGAATTCCTATTTCTAACCAATTTTCTACAATAAATCAAATAAATAGCAGATACAATTCATGAAAATCAACCATCACTTCTTAATGTTATACCTAGTCAGACATTTCAAAAAATTATTCCAGGTAATTTAGAATTTTAATAGTGTTTTGATTAAGTATATATTGTATCGTTAGACTTAATGTTGTATCTATGTTGATTTTTTAAATTCACATGTCATTGCAGGTTTAGATGATCAACAAAACACAACAATTGATGAAATGCAAATTATTGGTGGTAATTTTCTAACTATTAAATGTATTCATTCATTAAATGAAATATTTTTGAATTCCTATTTCTAACCAATTTTCTATAATAAATCAAATAAATAGCAGATACAATTCATGAAAATCAACCATCACTTCTTAATGTTATACCTGGTCAGACATTTCAAAAAACTATTCCAGGTAATTTAGAATTTTAATAGTGTTTTGATTAAGTATATATTGTATTGTTAGACTTAATGTTGTATCTATGTTGATTTTTTAAATTCACATGTCATTGCAGGTTTAGATGATCAACAAAACACAACAATTGATGAAATGCAAATTATTGGTGGTAATTTTCTAACTATTAAATGTATTCATTCATTAAATGAGATATTTTTGAATTCCTATTTCTAACCAATTTTCTATAATAAATCAAATAAATAGCAGATACAATTCATGAAAATCAACCATCACTTCTTAATGTTATACCTGGTCAGACATTTCAAAAAACTATTCCAGGTAATTTAGAATTTTAATAGTGTTTTGATTAAGTATATATTGTATTGTTAGACTTAATGTTGTATCTATGTTGATTTTTTAAATTCACATGTCATTGTAGGTTTAGATGATAAAAAAAACACAACAATTGATGAAATGCAAATTATTGATGGTAATTTTCTAACTATTAAATGTATTCATTCATTAAATGAGATATTTTTGAATTCCTATTTCTAACCAATTTTCTATAATAAATCAAATAAATAGCAGATACTGTTGGTGTAATTAATTAATTATTACACTAGCATAAGTTAACATAGGTCATATTTCATTTAGTCCTAGGTTAGATTTTAATAAATCATTTAATAAATGGGATAATATTCCCTTCCTTGTTTGTAGGGATAAGATTCCTTCTAGAAGATGAGTTGTCCTTCTAGAACTTATCTCCTCATTTAATGATCATCTAGATAGGGTTCACATGTTGTCACATGTTAAATCAAGACACATGGCAACATCTCATTTATATTAGGGTTTAGCTCATGCCTATATATTCAAGGCATCTTGTACATTTGTAATCATATCATATCAATATCATATCAATCATATTATCAATAGAATCTTTAATCAGCATTCCATTGTTGCAACACTTCTCTTTGTGGTTGATTATCTTTCATGGCTAAAGTCCTTCATTGAAGATTCCAGAGCTTCAGGGGCTGTGCAATCCATCATCTCAATAGATACAATTCATGAAAATCAACCATCACTTCTTAATGTTATACCTGGTCAAACATTTCAAAAAACTATTTCAAGTAATTTAGAATTTTAATAGTGTTTTGATTAAGTATATATTGTATTGTTAGACTTAATGTTGTATCTATGTTGATTTTTTAAATTCACATGGCATTGTAGGTTTAGATGATCAACAAAACACAACAATTGATGAAATGCAAATTATTGGTGGTAATTTTCTAACTATCAAATGTATTCATTCATTAAATGAGATATTTTTGAATTCCTATTTCTAACCAATTTTCTATAATTAATCAAATATATAGCAAATACAATTCATGAAAATCAACCATCAATGCTTAATGTTATACCTGGTCAAACATTTCAAAAAACTATTTCAGGTAATTTCAAATTTTAATAGTATTTTGATTAAGTGTATATTGTATTATTAGACTTAATGTTGTATCTATGTTGATTTATTAAATACACATGTCATTGCAGCTTTAAATGATCAACAAAACACTGGGCAACATAGGTTACCATTTTCTATTGATCTTAACGAAACACCAACAACAATAGATGCAATGCAAGTTAGATATGTAAAAAAAATTATTAAATGATTTTCTAACAATTTTTTTATATTTAATTTTAAATCAATTTAATAACTAAACTATGTAATTTACAGGTTTTGATGATATGGCAATGGAGGATCATGTTCAACACTATTATAGATAATCAATATAGTTTACTGTACTTTCAACTTATATTGTATATTTACAGATTTTTCTCATTAACTTAATTTTAAGAAATATATTGATATATGTTAATGAAAAATGGTATGATCATGTGTAAATTTATGGTCGATCCCTTAGAATTAATCAATTTATCAGTTCATGCATTCACCTAATTTTCTTATTTATCACACTTGTTCATACACCTACTTCTATATAGCTACATCAGCCACCTAGATTTAATAATTTAGGTTTGAGAAGAGTATAAAGTAATTGATGTGATCTTATGTAAATTTAGGTTAGATGCTACATGTGTTTCTTGTAATATTTAGGTTTGAGAATTTTTTTTTTTCTTGTTACACCACTTATCAATTTATAATTCAATAAATTATTTATTATAATATGTAGGGAAAGTAATTTTTATTTGACAATGGAAAATGGTCACTTACAATAAAGAGATTGTGAGGAAGAACAAAAAGAATAAAGAATAAGAATAAATACCTTTGATAAAAAGGATGATAATAGATATTATTATATAAATAAAACATATAAAAGTCACAACATAACATTTATCGACCATTGTCTAAGTAACAAGGGTAAGTGCACCAAGATGGTTCCCAAAAAAGGGGCTTAAGTGGCCACTTTTTTTCTGAAATCAGGAAATACTGACCTTGGACATGAAATTGAGGATAGCTACACTCAATTTTTTTTGATGGAACAAAAACAAGGACCGCAGTGCTCCGAGTCTACTTTCTAAACTACTAATTTATTTTGAAAATGGTTGAGATTAAGGGGTTCAAAAACATAACATAGCAACTCTTGTGTGACCCGAGCACGGTGGACTTTTTTGTAGTATTTTTAAAATCGCTTTAGTCATAAGTTAGATAACAGTATGTAGTAAGGACTGGATATTTTCTGATAATTTTTTAATGAATATTTGATTTTTTATTATTTTTCTAAGTGGGCACTTCTTAAAAAGCAGAATTTTGGCCGTGCTCCCCCTAAATTTTTTTGAAACTAATAGATTTTTAAATT